>PVJX010011792.1:33037-52519 GCA_004027295.1 Dolichotis patagonum | reverse complement strand
CAATCTTATCTTCAAGGTCTGAAATTCTATCTTCACTTTCATTGAGGTGGTTTTTACAGCTTTCAATAGAATTTTTGATTTCCTGTATATCTCTTTGAATCTGCTTTATGCATTCTGTTTGTTTCTTATATTGTTCTTTCAGGGATTCTATCTGTTTGCTTTGTTCCTCTAATTTTTTAGCTGTGTTTTCACTAGATGCGTTCGCTATTTCTTTCACTATTTTTATCAATTCTTCTTTTACCTGGGCAAGTATTTCTGGTTTGAATTTCTCCATAGCTTTCCCTATTTGCATATTTATTTCATTTGATATCATTTCAGACATTTCAGGTGTATGGCTTCTTTTTTCTTCTATGTACATGTCTTCTAAGCTTTCTTGGGGAGGGCTAGGGCTTTGAGCCTCCCTTTTGTTCTTTCCTTTTGTCATTTTTCTATATTTCCTTACTTTGAGCAGTGTTCCAAAGCTTTCTTTGCATGTGTGTTGAATTACCTGTTATACCCTCACTTCCTGGAGGGGCATTGGCTCCCCCACAGGCTCTTGGCCTCCTCACAGGGTCCTAACTCTCCTCTGTGGGCTCCTGGCTCTCTAATTTGTAAGGCGAATGCCGGGTGTTCAGACCAGAGCCTGTGTTATCTCAGGCAGGCCAGGCCACCGTGCTTTGTCCCAGGCAGTTCTCCAGGCATTCCCCTGTTAGTGAAGGGTGGGCCTACAGGTCCCAAAGTGTCAGGCCAAAATGCTGGTTTCTGCAAGGTTCCTGGTTCCAAATAGACCTGGCCAAGATGCCAGTCTCCACAATATCCCCAATCCAAACAGCCTGGGCCACTCTGCGGGTCCGAGAGTTTCGGGTCCCAAAGAGACAGGCCACGATGCTGGTCTCTGGGAGACTTCCTGGGGGTGAAGGGCGGGGCTATGGGCCCAAACAGACATGGCCCAGATGCCGGTCTCTGGGCAGTTCCCTGTGGATGAAGGACGGGCCTACCAGTCCCAAACAGTTGCGCCGAGATGCAGGTCTGCGCAGACTTTCAATCCAAACAGCTGGGGCCCCTCTGCGGGTCCCAGAGGTTCAGGTCCCAAACAGACAGATACCATATACTTTAGAAACATATTGTGGAGAAAAGTGATATTTAAACTGTATATTACATCATGCACAGGATTTGAATGGAAATAAAGTTATATGTTGGTTGCAGCAACACAGGACTTGGAGTCAAAACACTGACTCATACTCCCAGCTCAACAATTTACTAGATGTATGATTTTTGGCAAAGAAAATAAAATTCTTTGAGCCTTTATCTAAAAATTGAAATGATAATTACTGTAAACAGTTGCAAGGTTTTTATTATTCTTTCTAAAAAATGTATTTTAAAAACAAAACAAAAAAGGATAGAAATGATAGAGAATTTTTAAAAACAGTATGAAATTAACACTAATTAATGTATTGCATATTGTTATCTTGGAAGTAGTTGTTCAGATTACAAGATGTAGGCATTGAAACAAATTTTCAAACAATGAAAGCATTAACTGTTCTTTTTGAAGGTTTTTATCATTCTTTAACTGTTCTTTTAAATGTATCCCAGCTCATTTATTTCTTGTTTATTGTAAGCTGTCCTTTATCAGTGTGTACATTTGTAGGAGCTTGTCATTAAAAATTCATTTTTTATTATTGAGTAGATTGAATGTTTCTTCATTCCCAAGAATCTGCTTAGTGTTTTTAAAATATTCTATATTTGTTCATTCAATTCATTTATTTATTTACACACAATTTTCCAGTCTCTGAGGATTTCATGGTCAACAAAAGCAGGTAATGGGAACCTGTTTCTTATACTCTGACAAACGAGACAGACAATAAAATAAATGTTATAGCCCAAGAGAAATACTCTGAAGTGATAAGAGAGGGAAGACAGACATTTTAGTCAGGACTGTTATAGAAAACCTTCCTGAGAAGTTAATATCTGAGCTGAGATATGAAGAAGCCATGATCCATCCACATAAAGATCTGAGAAATGAATACTTCAGGCAGAGTGAATTGCAATTTTGGAAAAAGCTTGAAATTTGTGAAACAGAAAGATGCCATGTTAATTAAGATAATACTAACTGTTACAGCAATTAAACTCCAGAATCTTGGTGACTTAAAATCTATTTGCCATTCATCTAGAGCCTAATTGATGGTTGAAGTTTTTAAAAGTATTTTTCTTTATTGTTTATGTTTTTCTTGATGTACATATATGCAGTGAAGTGATTATTGTAGTTAAGCAAATTAATATAGCCATCATTTTATGGAGTTACTTTTTCAGACGTTTGTCATTTAGTACTTGTAGCAATCTTATACAGTAGACATCGTTATCTCTATTTTTAATATGGGGAACTTGAGACTCAGAGAAATTAAGCCACTTATTCATGGTTTTGTAAATAATCTGAGGTCAGAATGTCCTTTTTAAGACTTCATAGTATCTATAAGTATAAATGCCACATTTTCTTTATTCACACATCTGTTAGTTCACTTAGATTGATTCCTATCTTGGCTATTGCTAATAATACTGAAATGAATATGAAAGTGCAGAGATGTCTTCAACACATTAATTTTAATTTCTTCAGATATTAGACAGAAGTAAGATGCTGGGTTATAAGGTAATTATATTTTAGTTTTCTCCAAAAGTTTCACAATGTTTTCCAAAAAGACTATACTAATTTACCTTCCCACTAACAGAAAATTCCATCATTTGTGATAACCTGGATGAAACTGAATGGAATTATACTAATAAGCCAAGTAAAGAAAAATAAATGCTGCATGATCTCACTTACATGTAAAATCTTAAAATTTAAGTCACAGAAACAGAGAACAGAATGGCGGTTACCAGAGGCTAAGGGTAGGGGCTTAAGAATAGGGAAAAGGAAGATCTTGATCAGACAGCACAAAGTTTCACTGAGAAAAAAGGCATATGTTCTAGTGATCTACTGCACTGTGTAGTAACCACAATTTATAATATTATTCTAAATTTCAAAATTGCTGAAAGGGTAGATTTTAACATTCTAATCACAAGTGGTAAGTAGATGACATGATAGCTATTTTAATTACCCCGATTTCATCTTTCTGCAATACATACATACTTCAAAATATAACATTGTGCCCCATAAATATATACAACGATTATTTGCTACTTAAATTTCAACTTTAATATAAGTAAATAATACTCTCCAGGATTAAGCCAGGATTTTAAAAACAGCCATTTTGATTTCATATACTGTACATTACTTGCTCTAAACAATCCACAATTCTTTTCTAAAGGTAACAAGCCTATTAACAGTCATTTTCACATGATCCCACACTCCCAGTCCAATAGCCACGTAGAAAATTCCTAAGATGCACACTCAAGCACTCTAGGTAAACTCCAAGATATTGGAGGTATTTATAGTTCCCCATCTTTTGGGGGAGTTTACATCTTGTTTCTGAAATCCCTGCCTTTGGTAAGCCCTGTTACAGCCAGTTGTAATGTACTTGTAAGATCAATTGCTCAGAGGAGAGTCTGTTCTGAATTAGAAAATTGTTGCTGCTAAGGAGCCCCTGGGGGCTGGGGGGCTGGGGGTGCTGCACATGGGTTCAGCATGGCAGGCCCCTTTGCTGATAATGAATGGGGAAAACGTGGCCGGCATGGCCCACAGAAAGAAAAACACTTAAGCCTCTTGATGAAAGGCCATATGAGAAGGTAAGTGTTATAATTCAACTGAAAATAAAAGCCAGCGGCAGGTTATCCTTCCTTCCAGGCAGACCATTTACAGCACTGCTTTCCTGCAGCTCCAGTGGCAGTGATGGATTACCTGGGAAGGTGAAGCGGCCGAGCTGATCCACCCCCGCCTCTTCCACTTCCCAGTTCCCCTCAGGCTACAAGGTTTCAGGGCAGCTTTAATCCCTTTTAGCCTCCACTCTCCCACAGACCCAAGACAAGTCCCAGGAGTGGCCAGGCCTGGAGAGCATCCTCTCAAGCTGTTTCCTGAAACCGAAGCCTAAAAGACAGGAGTTGGCCCTCAGGTGCTTGCCAGAAGCCTCTCATTCATTTCCCTGCTAGGAGGGATTTTTTTAGAGAAGGATTCTGGATATAAGTGTCCAAATCTTTCCTCAGAGGGAGGGTGGTCGGTCAGGAGTGGCTCATTGAAGCTATGTCTGACCCGAACAGCTCGTTTCAGGAGGCCTTCCAGACAACACAATTCCATGTATAACCCAGTGTTGGAGTGAAAGTGGGGGAACTTCTCCATTCAAGTCACTTTCTGCTTTTACTCCTTGTTGAAGATGGCCTCCCTTTCTGCCCTTACCCTGGTTTCCATTTAAGAATCTTGAGTTTGCTTGTCATTTCAAATGTGCTATTATGATACCTCAAACCTCCCAAAAGCTATGGATATGTCTCTAATTTTGGAATTCCAGGGCTCTTGGAGAAATATTTTTAAACATGTAGGCCATCTTGGAGTCTTTTCAATCTCTCTATATGGGTAGTTATCAGGCTTCCTGTTCAGAAAGCTGTCCCAAATCTCTAGTGAAGGCAAACAGAAGTAGTCAGAATGCCACACACTACTGGGCTGTTTCTATTCCTTTTTGAGCCAGCTGAGGATCTTACATCTAATATTCGATGCACCAAATAGCTCCACAGAGATAGTCGGAAATGGCAGAGTTTACAAGCCTAAAGAACCTAATCCATACAAGATATACATCTAAGAGGTAGACGGTGAAGCTCATATCAAGAGAAGATTGTTTTCCACCAATAACTGCTTCATCTTTTCCTCTTAGTCATGTTTTCTTTGTAGGACACTTCTTACAGAGCATTCCATGAAAACGTATCATTTTCTATCATAACAGTCTTATCCAACCTGATTACTCACAATTGTTTGTTATGCACTCTAAGACTTGGTATACAGGAACATGTAGGTATGATAAAATAGGAGTGAGTTTTAGAGTGCAATATATCTTGGTGCAAATTATACAATTTAACTTAAGCACCTGTGTATATTTTTAAGCTATAAAATGTAGGCAATCCCTGGCAAACTGCTGTAGGAATTAAAATGAGACATATAAAGCCCCTACAACCATGAAGCTAATTTTATAATTAAGCTAATTTGAATTAAGATAGAAAGAGAATTGAGTTTTTTCTTCTGTAGTTTCCTGTAGCATATTTCCCAGGAAGCCAAAAATAAAGATGGTTGGTTTCTTTTCCTAGTTATATTAGAAATATGATCTCTTGTGTATAAATAATATGAGCTACTTTCCCAGGAATATGTACATTTACTTTGTAAAACACGTAGTCTTCACAAATATCCCACAAATACAGACTGCTTCAAGTCTAGATCCTTAAGAAGGTAACTATGATTTAACATGAGAGAAACACAGGGTTTAGGAACAGTGATTTAGAAGTAAGAAAGGAGAAAGGAGAGGGGGAAAGGAAAGAGAGAGAATAGATTTGATTCTTGATCACCAAAATCTTATATTCTAGTTGGGACCAACACATATAAGAGGCAAAGAAACAAAACTAAAAACAGAAAAAAAAAGTTTGCCAGGGATTTTCAGCAAAAGTAAAACTCACAAAAGCCTTCTTTCTTCAGAGAGGAATGACAGCAATATCCCTGAAAGTTATCTGAGGAAGGCCTTGCAGGAAGGGTCAACTGAGTACACAGAGATGAAGCGTCAGCATGCTTCTCTACAATAGTCAGAGCCAGAGGTTCTCAAAGATCCACACCTAAAATCAGCTGATGAGATCTTTTAGAATTCTGATACCTGGTTACCATTTCCCAGAAATTATGCTTTAGTTGGACTTGAAAAAGGCCATGCATTGGAATTTTCTAGTTTACCACAATGAGTCTAACATGAAACAAAGGTATTCCATGTCATTATATTGTAGTTTTAACCATTTCCATAAAGTGTGATTTGTAAATCTCTCATGATAAAAAAAATATTGCTAGAGTTCAGGAGCTCAAGTTTTATTTCTAGTGTTTTCTATCGGTTTTCCTAATAAAAGATTTATGATGTTTATTATAAATTATGTACCATGAAAATATGTCATCTAATTCCAGTTTGGTTAATTCCTGCTGCATCATGTTTTCATTAGGAAATGTACTAGGTTGAGGGCACATTGGCACACGTGTCAGCTGTTTGTTTTCCTACAGGATCTAGGCCTCAGCTTCCTTGCCTATACCACAGAGAGCATAGACTAATTTTTTATTGGCACATTTTGTAGTGCATAATGATCACATTCATGTGGAGAGTTGGTACACATGCATGACATTTTAAAAATTTAAACCCTCTCCTTTGACTGCTGCTCACCACATCTCTTGGACCCTTTTGTGTGTATTACACATGTTTATGGTATGTGATGATCACCTTCTTTGTAAGGGTTTGGTGCACAAATATATATACAGCACTTCATAATTCTCTACCTTAAAAAAATCTCATTTCCTTTTCTTCCCTCCTCCCTCTGTCTGTGTGCCTGTTTCACAAGGAAAGGGTCCATCTCACTATCTCCTCTTGCCTGTCTCTCATTTTACACTTTATTTATATATTCAATTTGTCACGTGACAGAAACTACATGACACTTAAACTTGAGGGTCTGACTTACTTTGTTTAACATTATGATTTTAAACTGCATCAATTTTCCTACAAACAACTGAGGTTTATCCTTCTGTAGTACTCCATGGTGTATAAATACTACATTTTATTTATCCATTCATCTGTTGATGGACCTGTAGGTTGCTTCCAAGATTTAGCTATTATGAATTGTGCTGCTACAAACATGGGTATACATGTATCAGTGTCATATGATGTGTTTACCTCTTTTGGGAAGATACATAGAAGGGAAATAGCTGGGTCAAATAAAATTTCTATTTTTCATCCTTCAATGAATCCTCATACTGATTTCTGTAGTGGTAGTATCAGGTTACACTCCTACCAACAATGAAGAAGAATTATATTTCCCTGCAGCATCTTTAGCATTTTCTATTGCTTATTTTTTTGATCAGTTATTCTTTCTGGAATAAAATGAAATCTCAGTGTGGTTTTAATTTGTATTAGTAAATAGGCCAGCAATATTGAACATTTTTAATGTGCTTACTGGCATTATATTTCTTCATTCAAAGAAGTGCCTTTTTCAGATGCCCATTTTTAAATTGGGTCTTAAATTTGAAGGGCCTCTATTTTTTGTTTGTTTATTTTTTCTGTATTCTGGATTAGCCCTTTGTCTGAGGAGTATTTGCCAGTTTTATTTTCCATTTCTTAGGTTGTATCTTCAGTCTTCTATGTGAAGCTTTTTATTTGATGTGATCCTATTTGTGGATTCGTGGTTTTGTATAACTGAGGTTCTGTTCAGAAAGTTTCTGCTTATACATACATCTTTAAGAGTTTTTAACTAATTTGTCTTCCTACAGATTGTATCCATTCTAATTTTTAGATTAGATTAATTTAGATTAGATTAGTTTTATTTTTATTTCAGCTTAGTGCATAGTGAGAGATAAGGGTTTGTTTCAACCTCCAGTATATGGATACCTGGTTTTCACAGCACCATGTGTTAAAGAGGGTATCTTTCCTCTAGTGAAAGGTCTGGCCTTTTTGTCAAAGATAAGATAACTGAGTGGGCCTGGAATTGTTTCTGCAACCTCTGTTCTGCTCCATTCATGTATTTTTTCCCCAATGCCATGCTATGTTTGTCACTGTAGCTTTATAGCATAACTCGAAGTCTTGGATGGTGATGATCCCTGCCTTGCTCCTGTTGCCCAGAATTGCTTTTGCTATTCTGGGTCTCTACTGATTCCTTTTGAATTTTAGGATTGTTTTCAGAAGTTCTATGAAGAATACTATTTACATTGCATTAAATCTGTATGACAGTTTTGGGAGTATGACTGTTTTGATTATATTAGCTCTGCCTATACAGAAACCGGGGATATATTCCCATTTCCTGACATTGTCTTTGATCTCCTTTATAAGATTACTGCACTGAAGTTTGCATCATAGACGTCTTTCACTTTCATGCTTGGATTAATTCCTAAGTACTGTATTTCATTTTTTTCAATGCGATTGTAAAATGTATTTTCCCTAATTTTTCTCTTGGTGAGTTTATTGTTGGAAAAAATGAAAACTATTGATTTTTAAATGTTGACTTTGTATACTGCTATGCAATTTAACTTGGCTTTTAATTCTAGGAGTCTTTTGGTGAAGCTTTTGGGGTCTTCATTGTGGATGACCATGTCATCTGCCAATAATAATAATTTAACTTCTTCATTCATCCATTTCCTTTTATTTATGTCTATTTCCTATGAATTGTAACTAATGTTTGAAGAACCATACTGAGCAGGAATGGTGATAGAAGGCACCCTTGCCTTGTTCCTGATTTTAGAGGGAAAGCTTTCAGTTTCTTTCCATTTATTTTTTTTTAATTTTTTTTTTACTTTAAAAGGGGTAAAGCTAAACATAACAAAACAGAACAAAGCAGATAAGAAGAAAACAACATAAGTGACACAGATTTCAAAGCAAGACAACAGGAGATCTACAGTCACTACCATAATGTCTCTTGTTTTCTTCTGAATAGTTCTCTATATCTTCACATACAATGAATTCATACAAGACAAAAATAGTATAAAACTGATCAGAACAGAGTGATGAAGGCATTATAGGCCTTCAAAAGCAGACAATAGGAAAATCACCAATGGCTACTATAACGTCTCCTATTCTCTTCAAAATAGCTGTCTGTACCTTCACATATGTTCAAATTAAACAATACAAAACAGACTAAAACCACTCTGAACAAAGAATAAAAGTATTACTGGATTTCACAGCATGATGATACAGAATCAGCAATGGATACCATATTGTCTCTTTTTCTTCAAAGTAGCTGTTCATTTCATCATGGATAATATAATTGACTCTCTTAAACTATTTAGGAGAAGTTCTACACATGTATAAGCCTCTACATATATACCTATCCTTTATATATTAGAGGGAAAACAAAACAAAACAAAACAAAGCAGATTACTCGAAAAATAAGAAACAAAAAAAACAAAGAAATAACAATAGAAGAGCCCAAACAATGATGATATAGGCTTTCAAAACATGGTGGTAGGAACAGAACTAAGGTTGGTATTTTACATAGTGACCCTCAAGAGTTCCTCAGATCATCAGACACAAACATGCAAAATTGTTCTAATCCTATGAATATTAACTGCTTTGTTCTACGAACTTGTAGAATTTGTAGCATAACCATTTTGGCTATCCTAAGTGTGTTTATACAAATGTAGATATTTCCTATTTTCCCTTCATTTTTATTTTTTCTCCTTTTCCCTGAGATATTATTTTCCCCTTTGAGCAGATTCTTACCCTTTCACTGTATTTATTGAGGATTTTGTATCTTATATACTCTTACCATTTCTTATACTAGGGAGACAATATGGTATTTACTTATGTGAGTTTGATTTATTTCACTTATGAGTATGGTCTCAAGTTGCATCCACTTAATAAATATTTCAATATGATCATTCTTTATAAAAATATGACATCTTTTTTACCCATTATTCAGCTGATGGGCATTTAGGCTGTTTCCAAGATCTGGCTATTACAAATTGTGCTGCTATAAATATGGATGCACATATATCACTGCGGCATGATGTTTTCAGCTCTTCTGGGAATATGCCTAGAAGTGGAATAGCTGGGTCAAATGGGACTTCCTATCCCAGCTTTTTGAGGAATCTCCAGACTGACCTCCACAGTGGGTGCACCAGTCTGCACTCCCACCAACAGTGCAGATTTCCTTTTTCCCTGCAGCCTCTCCAGCATTTGTTGTTGGTAGTTTTCTTTATCCTGGCCATTCTTTCTGGAGTGAGACAGAATCTCAGTGTGGTTTTAATGTGCATTTTTCTAATGACCAATGATGCTGAACGTTTTTTCATGTATTTATTTGCCATTTGTATTTCTTCATCTGAGAACTGTGTATTCATCTCAGATGCTCATTTTTGGGGCTTGGGTCTTTGAATTTCGCAGGTCTGATTTTTAAAAATTCTTTATATGCTCTAGAGTGAAGTCCTTTGAGGGACAGTTGACAAAGATTTTTCTTCAAAATACATGGGTTTCCTTTTTACTTTGTTGGAGATTTCTTTTGACATGCAAAAACCTTTTAATAAGATGAGATCCCAGTTATTGATTCTGGGAAATATTTCCTGTGCAGTTTGATTTTTGTTCATGAATTCTCTACCTACCCCTATGTCTTCAAGATTTCTACCTACTTTGTATTCCAACAAATTTAGTGTTTTCTGTTTTAATATTTAGATCTTTATTTTGACTTTAGCTTAGTACATGGTGATAGGCATGAGTATAGTTTTAGTTTTCAGCATATGGAGAGCTAGTTTTTCCAACACCATTTATTAAAGAGACTATCATTCTTCCAGTGAACATGTTTGGCCCCTTTATCAAAGATAAGGTGGCTGAGTGTGTTTGTAGCTATACCCATGTCTTCTAATCTACTCCATTGATCTTCAGGTCTGTTTTTATTCCAGTACCAAGCTGATTTTATTACAGTAGCTTTGTAGTATAATTTCAAGTCAGAGATTGTGATGCCTCTTGCCTTGCTTTTGTTGCTCAGAATTGCTTTTGCTATTCTAGGTCTTTTCTGGCTCCAGAGGAATTTTAGGAATGATTTCTCTAGATCTATTATGTATGCTAGTGGTATTTTGATTGGGATTGCATTAAATCTGCTGGTGGTATTTTGATTGGGATTGCATTAAATCTGCAATTTTGGGAGAATGGCCACTTTCACAATATTTATTTTTCCTATCCATGAACAAGGGATGTCTTTCCATTTTCTGAAATCTTATTCAATTTCTTTTTTCAGGATATTATAATTTTCCCTGAATAGATCTTTTGCTTCTTTTGTTAGACTGATTTCAAAGGATTTCATTTTTTTGGATGCTATTGTGAAGGGTGTAGCTTCTCTTATTTCTGGCTCAGTGAATTTGTTGTTTGTGTATAGGAATGCTGTTGATTTTTGAGTGTTGACTTGTATCCAGCTACATAATTGAATTTATTTATTATGCCTAGGAGTCTTTAATGAAGTTTTGGAGGTCTTCTATGTAGAGTATCATGTCATCTGCAAATAATGATAATTTAACTTCTTTTCCTATTCTTATTCCTTTTATTTCTCTCTCTTGTCTAATTATTCTGGCTAGTATTTTCAGCACTATATTAAATAGGAGTGGTGATAATGGACATCCTTGTCTTGCTCCTGATTTTAGAGTTAAAGACTTTCAGTTGTTGGCCACTGGCTGTACATAGATGAATTTTACTAGATTGAGATAAAGACTGTATATATCTATTTTATTTTATTTTAAATTTTATTTAAAGAGAAAAAAGCAAAACAAAAAAGGGTAGAAATAATACAGGATTTCAAAAAAACATTAAGAAATCACTACTTGATAAATTAAATATTGTCTTCTTAGAAATAGTTATGTTACAAAATAGTCATGTTACAAAATTAAGGCATACAAAGTGAACAAACAGTGAGGCTATAAACAGTTCTGTTCAATGATCCAATAAAAACTTGGTAATATGGTTATCAATCCCACGCTTAAACATACATGCTATTATATCCTTTAGCACATTTTCTTTTCTTCCTTTTGCTTTTTAAGTACATTATCTGCTTAGTTATATCATGTTTTAGCTTACTCAGTACCTTATTGATCTGTTTTGTTGTTGTGATTTCCTTTTTAATCACCTTATATAATTCTGTTGTTTTGTTTTTGAGTTTCTTGTCATCCATATCACATGGATCAGCTTTGATGGAGTTGGGAGTTTTTGGACATATTTTGTTACCTTGTTTTCTCATGTTCTATTGTTTTATTTTTATTTAATTTTCATTAACTTGGAGGTAGTAATATACAACAAAACAGAATGGAATAAAGCCAATTGAGACAGTATAGTGAAATTGGCACAGAACATCACAGCAGGTCACCAGGACAACAATAATAGGCACCATTGTATATCTCGTTATCTTCAAAATAGTTGTTTTTCTATTAGGTACAGTAAAAATCGAAATATACAACAGAATAGAACACATCAAAACAGAAAATTTAATAGAGCAATACCGTTAATCAGGACAAAGCAAAATGGCAATGAAAATATCTGCCTTCAGAGATAGTAGAAGGAAACTGTCCCCACTTGCTGTACCACATATGGTCACCTCCCAAGAGATACACAGATCCCTGGATCTGGATTTTTAGTGGGGGTGGGGATGGGGGATATGGAATGTTTGATTCTAAGCCTGCACCCCAGAAGGCAGCAGGCTGGTTACTGGTTGGCTCAGCACCCTAAGTTCCAACATGGTGCGGATCTCAGGAAATGCTGTTACCTGTATATATCTATTTTAATCAGAGTTTTAAAAATCATAAATAGTTGTTAGGTTTAGCCAAATGCCTTTGGTACATTTATTGTAATGATCTTGTGTTTTTTGTGCTTGTTTCTATTTATGTGGTGTTTACATTTATTGATTTGTGTGTGCGTGTGGTCTTATAAAATTTTACATTAAATAGAATAAAACCAAACAAAATAAAACATAATAAAGCCAATCAAAACAAAACAGTGAAAGTGACACATACTTCAAAACAAGATAATAGGAAATCAACAATGGCTATAATAATGTCACTTGTTATCTTCAAAATTACTACCCATATTATCAAAGATAATAAAATCAAAGAAAACAGAATAGAATAAAACTAATCAAAACAGAATATTGAATTAAACAAAAGAATAAAATAGAACAAGGCAAAACAGTGACAACAATACTGAATTTCAAAAACAAGACAGAAGGAAATCCCCCATAGATGTTATATTGCATTTTACTATCCTCTAAATAGATGCCCATACTACTGGCTTTAGGCCTGTAAAGTCAATCAAACAATATAAGCATTAAGTTGGTTTTGTACCTCAGTTGCTATCAACTTAGCCTCTGTTCCTCTGAATCAGCTGGTTGCTTGCTGAGGTGGGATGGTTCTTATCTCACAGGCCACATGCCAGCTGGCTCAAAGAAAGGGTGAATTGGTTTCTTGTTTCTCCTCCCAGGCCACACATGGCTGCTGCTGGTTCATGAGAGGGGTGAATTGACCTGATTTGTGTATGTCGAATCATTCCTGCATCCCTGGAATGAATTTTATTGGTCATCATATATGATCTTTTTCATGATATGCTGCATTCTGTTTTCCACTGTCTTATTGAAGGTTTTTATGTATATGCTAATTTAAAAGATTAGCTTCTAGTTCTGGTTGGGTTCTGTCTATTTTTTAGAATCAAGGTAATGCTTGCTTTTAGGAATAACTTTGGGAATACTTCAGCCTTTTCAATTTCTTTAAATAGTCTGTGGAATATTGACATATCTAAAGTTCTTGTAGAGTTTAAAAATCAATCTGTTGGGATCTGGGCTTTTCTTGGTTGATAGTGTTTTTCTTACTGCTTCAGTTTTATTGCCTTATATTGGATTAGTAAAGATTTTTATATCTTCTTGGATCAGCTTTGGTAGTTCATATGCATCTAGAAATCTATCCTTGTCTTCTGAATTTTTCATTTTATTGCAGTCAGTGTGTCAAACTAGTTACCAGATTTTGGCAGAATCCATTGTAATTTCACTTTTTTCATTTCTAATTGCAGAGATTATTGTCTGTTTCCTTTCTTTTGTAAGACTAATTAAGACTATCTGTTGTGTTTCTTCCTTTTCAGAACCAACTCTCCAGTTCATTAATTCTTTGTGTGAGTTTAGTCTTAGTTTCTGCTCTTATCTTTATAATTTATTTCCTAATATTAGCTTTAGATTTAGATTTCCTTGAGTATTTTTTTGTTTGTTTATTTTACCTTACTGAGATCCTTCATTAGGTTACTAGTTAATCTTACTTTACTTTTCTGATGTGGGTGTTCACCTCTATAAACTTATCTCTTACGACTGTGTTCATTGTGTTCCATAGGTTCTGGTGTGTTACTCTGGCATTATTGCTTGATTGTAGGAACTGTCTCAATTATTTCTTATTTTTTGTGACCTATTGACTTTTTAAAATGGTATTGTTTAATTTCCATGTGCTTGCATGATTTCTGTGATATCTTTTGTCCTTTATTTTCAGTTTCACTGAACTATGATCTGATAATATGCATAACATATTTTCAATTATTTTGAATTTATTTAAGCATGCTTCATAGAATAGTATGTAGTCTATTTGGGAGAAAATTCCACTTGCTGCTGAGGTTGTTGTTGGAAGGAACATTATATACATAACCAAATGTTTTGTTAAGTCCTGATATTTCTCTGTTGATTTCTGTGGGTCTAGTTGGTCCATCTGTTTGTGACAGTTGGATATTGATATTCCCCTTTAAAATTATGTGGTGTTTGATTTTTCATGTACATTAGTGTTTATTTTATGATGTTGTATATGCCAGTCTGGTGCATATATATTTGTGTTATCTTTCCATTGGATTGTTTCCTCAACCAATGTCAAACAATGCACTTGTTTGTTGCTTTTGATCAATTTTACTATACACTATGTTTGCATTTTGAATAGCTACTCTAGCTTTTTTCCAAGATCCAGTTACATGAAATTTTCCATCCTTTGATTTTTTTTTATTTTTAATCTATGAATTTCTTTTTGAATTAAATACTTGTTTCATACTGCATATAATTTTTTCTTGATAGATGGAACCAACCTGTGTCTTTTGTTTGGAGAACTGACAGTATTCCAATTTAAAATTATTACTAAAAGGCACTGACTTACTACCAAAAGTACTGCTCCATTATTTTCCTGTTGCCTATTTACTTATTATTTTCTTTTTGCTTAGCTGCTCATCCTCCCTGGTATATTTATTATTTTGACTTATTGCCATTGTTGCTTCATTGTCTCTTTCTAGTATAGCCTAAAATTTTTTTAAATGCTAGCTTGGTGGTCATGATTTCTTTGAAGTTCTCTTTGTCATTAAAATATCTTATTTCTCAGTCAAGTTTGAAGGAACATTTTGCAGGATAGATACAGGTACGTTGAAAGGAGTTATCATTTGGGGCTTGAAATGCCAACTCTAAGCCCACCTGGTCTCTAAGGTTTGTGTTGAGAAGTGTCTTGTAATTCTCATAATTTCTCATGAATCATTCTGGTTCTCTAATGGCTTTTAAGGTTTTTGACTCCTGATACTTTGAATATAACATGGAGAGGTGAGGTTCGCTTTTGGTTATGGCTATTTTGAGTTCTATATGCCTCAATTATCAGTAAATTTATTTCTTTCTCTACATTCAGAAAGTCTTCTGCCCTTATTTCTGTGAAATGGCTCTTTACGATATTTGTGCTATCTTCTGCTTTATCACTTATTCTGATTAATCTTAGTTTAGTTTTTTCACCATCTGTGAGCTGATGAGTACATTTTTTTCATATTCTCTTGTTGCTTTTAAGGGTTTTTTTTGGGGGGTAGTTGATCCTTGAATACATCATTTTTTTTTCTAGTTATGAAATTCTGTCTTCAAACTAGTCACATTTGCTGCCAATACTTTTTTTTTTTTTTTTTGGTAATTGGAATTGAACCCAGGATCTCACACTTTCTAGGCAGGTGCTGTGCCAGTGTGTGAAATCTACAGACTTGTCTTGGATTTCTGATTGAAACCTTTTCATGGACTGGAATTCTTTACTAAACATGTCACTCATTCTTTATGTCATTTTTTTAACATTTGTAGCTTTTAATTAGTATCTTCTGAAAGTTTCCTGATCATTTCAATTATTATTGCCATTATATGTTTAATTATATCTTCTGTGATCCCACTGACTACTTCATTTCTTTGTCGTCTGACCTTCTGTGTTATGTTTTTAAGTTGTTTGGTTGTGGCTTATTTATTCTACCCTCATTGCCCTCTATATTGTTTTTGGGTTAGTTGGGAGCTTGTGAAAGCATTTTGTTGCCTTGATTCTCATGTTTTTATTGTTTTTTCTGTGACTGTTTTTGTTTTGTGGAATTTGGAGACATATAGTATAAAGACTTTCTTGCTAGTACAGAGAGCTCTTCAGTTAGTTGCTTCTCAGTGATACATTTTGGCATGACCATGGTCCTTTGCCTCTTCCCCAAATCTGACCACCTTTGTCAACTTGGGAGAGGATAAAGCAGTGTAATTGACCCAACACCAAGGTAAGGATGCATCCTAATATTATTAATAGCATAAAGTAATCTGGGAGTTGGTTTACAGAGAAAATCCATCAGCTACAGTAGAATCCTGTAAGTCAAGTTGAATATTAACATATCATAAAAAAGTTATACACCACACTTAATTCTAAAGAAGGATTCCACAGTTGTAGTGTAAAAATTAAGAGAGCCTAGTTATTGACTTATACCTACTGTTTACTAAATGTTATAGTTATATCTCCATTAATGGTAGAAAAGAATTAAACACTAATTTTATAGAGTTAACTATATATATATATATATATATATATAGTGTTTTATGTTTTTAATATTAAAGTTATAAGAGATTAGGAATGCAAGATGCAAGGAGAAAAATTTGAAACCTTAAATTCTATGATATGAGAAAGAGAGAAAAGTAGGACAAAGGATTCTATTGTGGAGTAGAATGCCATTTATAGAATTAGGTAAAGGCAACAGAAAAATGTGATGATAAATAGAAGATAAAAAAGGAAAAGAAATAAACTATATATATATTAAAAATAGAGAAAAATAATGGAGAAGGTTAAGGTTAAAGAAGATGAAAAAATCTGTTTGGGACCCGTAGGCCCACCCTTCACCTGCATGGAATCTCCCAGAGACCAGTAGCTCAGCCTGAGCTGATTGGATTAGGAACTTTGCGGAGACCAGCATCTCTGCCTGACTGTTGGTACCGGGAACCTCCCAGAGACCGGCAGATTGGCCTGCGCTGTTTGGATTGGGAACTTTGCGGAGACCGGAGACCAGCATCTCGACCTGACTGTTTGGAACCAGTAGGCCCGCCCTTCACCTGCAGGGAACTTCCCTGAGACCGGCATTTGGCCAGGTCTGTTTGGGACCCATAGGCCCACCCTTCACCCACAGGGAGTCTCCCAGAGACCAGCATCTCGGCCTGACTGTTTGGGACCGGGAACCTCCTGGAGACCTGCAGATTGGCCTCCGCTGTTTGGATTGGGAACTTTGCGGAGACCAGCATCTTGGCCTGACTCTTGGGACTGGGAACCTCCCGGAGACTGACAGATTGGCCTGAGCTGTTTGGATTGGGAACTTTGCAGAGACCTGCATCTCAGCCTGACTGTTTGGGAACCGTAGGCCTGCCTTTCACCCACAGGGAACTTCCCGGAGACCGGCATCTCAACCAGGTCTGTTAGGGACCGGGAACTTTGCGGAAACCAGCATCTTGGCCTGACTGTTTGGGACCTGTAGGCCCACCCTATACCCACAGGGAACCTCCCGGAGACCTGCCTGGGACAAAGGACTGGGGCCCGGCCCACCTGAGATACCATGGGCTCCGGGTTGACCACGCTTAGCATCCGCCTTACACCTTAGGGAGTAAGGAGCCCACAGAGGGGAGTTAGGAACATGCAAGGAGCCACCACCACTCCAGCAAATGAGGGTACAAGAGGTAATTCACCACACATGCAGAGGAAGATTTGGAACACTGCTCAAAGCAAGGAAATATAGAAAAATGACAAAAGGAAAGACCAAAAGGCAGGCTGAAAGCTCAAGCCCTCCCCAAGAAAGCTTAGAAGACATGTACATAGAAGAAAAAAGAAGCCATACACCTGAAATTTCTGAAATGATATCAAATGAAATAAACATGCAACTAGGGAAAGCTATGGAGAAATTCAAATCAGAAATACTTGCCCAGGCAAAAGAATTGATAAAAATAGTGAAAGAAATAGTGAACGCATCTACTGAAAACACAGCTAAAAAATTAGAGGAACAAAGCAAACAGATAGAATCCCTAAATGAACACTATATGAAACAAACAGAATACATAAAGCAGATTCAAAGAGCTATACAGAAAATCAAAAATGCTATTGAAAGCTGCCAAAACTGCATCAATGAAAGTGAAGATAGAATTTCAGACCTTGAACATAAGATTGCAGCCAGTGAACCAGAAAGACAAGATCTTTTAAAAATAACAAAGAATCAGGAAATAACAATTCAATACCTGCAAGGTGATGCAAAGAAAAACAACATAAGATTAATAGGGATAAATAAAAAAGAAGGGAACAGCCAAAATTATATCAAGAGGATATTTATAGAAGTAATAGCTGAAAACTTCGCAAACATGAGAAGAGAAATTGACATTTGGCTAAGTGAAGCATATAGAACTCCAAATAGCCATAACCAAAATAAAACTACACCCAGACACATAATAATCACCATCCCAGTAACCAACCATAAGATAGAATACTAAAAACTGTTAGAGAGAAATAGAGATCACCTATAAAGGAAAACCTATCAAAATCATGGCAGACTTCTCAACACAAACAATGATATCAAGAAGAGCATGGAGTGAAGTATTTCAGATCCTAAAGGAAAACCACTTCCAACCCAGACTGACATACCCTGCAAAACTGTCCTTCAAAATGGATGGAGAAATAAGATAGTTCCATGACAAAGAGCAGCTGAAGAACTTCATGAACACCAAACCAAACCTACAAAGAATACTGAAAGACATTCTAGATACACATGGGAGAAAACCACCAAGCAAGGCAGACAATTAAACAGAATGGAAAGCTAAAGACACAACAGCAGAAAGGTAACATATCAACAATAAACCAATATATAACAGTTACAACCACTAATGTAAATGGCCTCAACTCACCAATCAAAAGAAACAGACTGGCAGAATGGATCAAGAAACAACATCCAACCATATGCTGTCTACAAGAAACCCATCTAACCCAAAAGGACACTCATAAACTGAAAGTCAAGGGATGGAAAACAATACTTCATGCAACAGGAAACCAAAAACAAGCAGGAGTAGCCATCCTGTTTGCAGACAATGTGAATTTCAAACCAAGAATGATCCAAAGAGATAAAGAAGGTCACTATATACTAGTTAGGGGAAATCTTCAAGAGGAAGGGATAACAATCTTAAATATATATGCACTAAATTCCAGAGCACCCAGCTATATAAAGCAAATACTAACAGAAATGAAAAATCAAATAAGCAATAATACAATTATAACAGGAGACTTTAACACACCATTGACACAAAGGGATAGATCAACTAGAGAGAAAATCAGCAAAGACATAACAGAACTGAATCACATTTGTGAACAAATGGACTTGATATATGTATACAGAGTATTCCATCCAACAACATCAGAATACACCTTCTTCTCAGCAGTACATGGGATATTCTCTAAAATAGACCATATACTAGCCCACAGAACATATTTAAGTAAATGCAAAAGAATTGAAATTATCCCATGCATGTTATCGGATCATAGTGCTGTGAAACTAGAAATTAATGATAAAAGAAATTGCAAAAAACCTACAAACACAT
>PVJX010011792.1:0-32937 GCA_004027295.1 Dolichotis patagonum | reverse complement strand
GAGAGGAAAATTTATTGCATTGATTTCACACATCAGGAAGACAGAACAAACACAAATAAACAACCTGATGCTACAACTCAAACATCTAGGAAAAGAAGAGCAAGCCAAGCCAAAATCCAAAAGAAGGGAGGAAATTATAAAGATCAGAGCACAAATTAATGCAATAGAGACTAAGAAAACAGTACAAAGGATCAATGAATCAAAGAGTAGGTTCTTTGAAAGAATAAATAAAATTGATAAGCCCCTGGCCAACCTTATTAAAAAAAGGAAAGAAAAACCTCAAATTCATGCAATAAGAAATGAAAAAGATGAAATTACTACAGACTTTTTGGAAATACAGAAGATCATCAACACCTACTTTGAAAAACTCTACTCTCATAGGTTTGATAACACTGAAGAAATACACAGATTCCTAGATACATATGAACCTACCAAAGCTGGATCAGGGAGATGTAAAACTGCTGAATAACCCAATTTCTATTACTCAAATTGAAAATGTAATTAAGTCCTTGCCTACAAAGAAGAGTCCAGGCCCAGATGGATTCACTGCAGAATTCTACAAAAAATACAAAGAAGACTTAATTCCAACACTCCTGAAACTCTTCAATGAAATAGAAAGGGAAGCAATTCTTCCTAAGTCATTCCTGGAAGCAAATATCACTCTAGTACCAAAACCAGAGAAAGACTCAACTAAAAAGAGAACTATAGGCCAATATCCCTAATGAACATAGATGCAAAAATTCTCAATAAAATATTGGCAAACAGGATGCAGCAAATCATCAAAAAGATTATACACCATGACCAAGTTGGACTCATCCCAGGAATGCAGGGATGGTTCAACATACATAAATCAATAAATGTAATCCACAATATCAATAGAGCCAAAAGGAAGAACCACATGAGCATCTCTTTAGATGCAGAAAAAGCTTTTGATAAAGTCCAACACTCATTCATGATAAGAACCTTACAGAGAATTGGAATAGAAGGCCTTTATCTCAATATGGTAAAGGCCATCTATGACAAACCAACAGCCAGCATCATATTGAATGGTCAAAAACTGAAAGCCTTTACCTTAAAATCAAGCACAAGACAAGGATGTCCATTATCACCACTGCTATTCAACATAGTGCTGGAAATACTAGCCAGAGCAATAAGACAGGAAAGAGAAATAAAAGGAGTAAACATAGGAAAAGAGGAAGTTAAATTATCATTATTTGCAGATGACATGATACTTTACATAGAAGACCCCCAAAACTCTTTTGAAAGACTCCTACATATAATAAATAAATTCAGCAATATAGATGGAAACCAAGTCAATACTCAAAAATCAATAGCATTTCTATACACTAACAACAAAGTACTGAGAGAGAAATAAGAGAAACTACACCCTTTACACTAGCTTCCAAAAAAATGAAATACTTAGGAATCAATCTCATGAAAGAAGTAAAATAGCTATACAGCAAAACTTATAATACCCCGGAAGAGGAAATTAAAGAGGACCTCATAAAATGGAAAGACATCCCCTGTTCATGGATAGGAAGAACAAACATTGTAAAAATGGCCATTCTTCCAAAATTACTACACAGATTCAACATAATCCCAGTCAAAATACCACTAACATACCTCATAGATCTAGAGAAATCACTCCTAAAATTCATCTGGAACCAGAAGAGACCTAGAATAGCAAAGGCAATTCTAAGCAACAAAGACAAGGCAGGAGGCATCACAATCCCAACTTAAAATTATACTACAAAGCTACAGTAATAAAGTCAGTATGGCACTGGAATAGAAACAGACTGGAGGATCAGTGGAATAGATTGGAAGATACAACCACAACCACAAACTCACTCAACCACCTTATCTTTGATAAAGGGGCCAAACATGCTCACTGGAAGAATGACAGTCTCTTTAACAAATGGTGCTGGAAAAATTGGCTGTCCATATGCAGAAGACTAAAACTAAATCCATGCCTATTACCATGTACTAACCTAAAATCTAAATGGATAAAAGATCTAAATATTAAAACAGAAACATCAAATCTGCTGGAAGACAAAGTGGGTAAAAATCTCAAAGATATAGGGGTAGGAAGAGAATTCATGAACAAGAACCAAACTACACAGCTAATAATTCCCAGAATCAATAACTGGGACCACATCTATTAAAGAGTTTCTGCATGTCAAAAGAGGTTTCCAGCAGAGTGAAAAGAAAACCCACAAATTGGGAAAAAATCTTCATGGACAGTTCCTCAGACAAAGGACTTCTGTCTAGAACTTATAAAGAATTAAGATAATCAGATCCGCAAAATTCAAAGACCCAATCCAAAAATGGGCATCTGAAATGAATCCACAGTTCTCAGATGAAGAAATATGAATGGCAAATAAATACATGAAGAAATGTTCATCATTATTTGTCATGAGAGAAATGCAAATTAAAACCACACTGAGATTCCATCTCACTCCAGAAAGAATGGCCAGGATAGAAAAGTCTACCAACAACAAGTGTTGGAGAGGCTGTGGGGAAAAAGGAACTCTTCTACACTGTTGGTGGGAGTGTAGACTGGTGCAACCACTGTGGAGGTCAGTCTGGAGATTCTTCAAAAAGTTGGTTTTGGAAGTCCCATTTGACCCAGCTATCCCACTTCTGGGTATGTTCTCAGAAGAACTGAAAACATCATACCACAGTGATAAATGTGCACCCATGCTTATAGCAGCACAATTTGTAATAGACAGATCCTGGAA
Source organism: Dolichotis patagonum (assembly GCA_004027295.1). Taxonomy (NCBI): domain Eukaryota; kingdom Metazoa; phylum Chordata; class Mammalia; order Rodentia; family Caviidae; genus Dolichotis; species Dolichotis patagonum. The sequence continues at coordinate 30,199 of PVJX010011792.1, read as the reverse complement.
ACAAGCTAAGTGCCCATCAACTGAGGAATGGATAAAAAAGTTGTGGCATTTTTATACAATGGAGTACTACTCAGCTGTAAAGAATGACCACATTGAGATATTTATAAATAAATGGACACAACTTGAGATCATTCTCTTAAGCAAAATAAACCAAACTCACAAGTTAAATACCATATAGTCTCCCTAGTATGAGCATTGATAAGAATATATAAGACTTTATGGTAATCATGAGTCCCCATCTCATAGCTTTGAAGCCTTTCAATGTTTTCAATCATCAGTTGGAATGGTTTTAATCTGTTTTGTTTGACTATATCATGCCTGATGATATCAACAGCTGTTTTGAAGAAAATAAAACATTATGACAGCTATTGCTGATTTAATATCATCCATTTTAGAAGTCCTACCATGCTTCTATTGTTCTACTACCATTGGTTCTATCTATCACATTGTGTCTTATTGGGATTTGAATATGTGTGGTAGTTTAAACAAAAAAAAAGATGATGAAAAATGAAGAGACAGAGAAAGAGAAAAAGTATACAGGAAAATTCCCCAAACCTGAACAAACTTGTGAAGAAAAACAGAAAAAGAAGGAAGGAAGAGAACACACCCATACTCACACAAAATATTTTTTTAAAAAAGAGAGAGAAGAAGAAGAAGAAGAAAAAAGAAACTTCTCTGTGATTTTGAATGCACAGTTTTCTTCTGAGATCTACAATTTTGGTGTAGTGCCCACATCAAGACATGCCTCTTTCTGCTTTTGCTGGTGAATAAATAAGGCTGTCAGACCCAGTGTCTGTGCTGGATACATTCACCAGCAGGCAAGAAGATAGGATAAAGTTGCCAATTCCATGATTTTCAAATTCAGAGCAGCTCAGGTTGGGCCTGGCCTCTGTCTGTGGGTGAAGCGCCAGGGTCGTTTTGCTCAAACCCCATATGAGGTCTTTAAGCTCACTCCTTGACCCTGGCTGTCTCCTGTGGATAGCTCTCAAGTGATGCCATCCTACAGCAGCTCTGAGTCCCAAATTCAAGCAACTGACCCGTCCCCAGATGGCATCCAACAAAGCACTCTCTCCAATGAAATGGCACATAGTTGTAAGGCAACACTCATCAACTGTTGCTTGTCGAAGGACTCCTGTGAGAGCAGAATCCCACACTATCCCTGTAAATCACAGCAACTACCCACCTTTTTCACTTCCATGTGTTTCCCAGAGACCCTCTAGAGTTACCAGCATCACTGAATCTGTAGATTTGGTCTCCTTTACGCGGCAGCTGTGAGTTGAGAATGGGGAGAAAGTAAAAGCTGTTTGTGCTTCTCCGTGTTTTATTCTATATCTTTAATTTTCCTGTGGCTTTTAATTTCTGTCAGACTTACTGAGTCCTGAGGATCTGCTCTCTTTATTTCTTCCCCCAAAGTATTATTTTCCAGTGTTTATATTCTGAATCTTGGAGGGGCTGAATTGTTGTCACTAACCCCTCCACCATTTTTTCTCCAGAATAATTTAAACTAATTTCACTAGATGCCATATAGAATGCCATGCATGCAATTGAACTCATTAATTAATTTTGAAAAACAATTGAGATATGCTATGTCTACCAGAAAAACAACATATCTATTTTATGCAACTGGTCTTGAATAATAATTCATTTGAGAAAAGCACATGGCAATATAGCAGAGTAAGCTGTTTCAAATATCTGTCCCACAGAAGCATCACTTACCATGATCAGAAATTGGAAATAACCCAAATTTCATTAATGGATAAATGAACAAATTATAACTCATCATGAAATATGATATTACTCATCCACAAAAAGAAATGAATGACTAATATATGCTGCAATGTGGAAGAACCTCCCAGACACGCTAAGTGAAAAAAGCCAGACCCAAAAGCCACGTGTTGCACGATTTCATTTATGTGACATAAATATAAGGAGAAACTGACATGGATATGGAATTTTACTTTAGAGTGAAAGAAATACTTTGGGACTAGGTAGAAATGCTGTATATACAATATTGCAAATGCTACTTGATTGTGCACTTTAGAAACAGTTAATTTTTATCTCAATAACTTTTTTAATGAATAGGAACTATTAAACTAGATTATAGTTAGGTTTCATTTCAGCTCAAAAATTGTACAACTATGATTCAATGAAATAATGGTGTTAAATACATGACAAATACCAGAAAAAAACATAAAGAAAGTGCTCTAAGAGTTCACAGAAAAAATTTGAGGACAAACAGAAAAGGTTCCTATAGAAAGAGATTATTTTAGACAGTTCTACATGGAAAGGAGTTTCACATGGAGATAGCAGGAGAGTTTTCCCACAAAGACATGACAGAGACAAGAACTTGTGAAGGATCAGTTGGCTGGTGGTCTTTGTAAGAGATAAGGTCTACGGCTAGATGTAGGTCAAAAATATTCCAAGGAAAACTTTCGACACCAGGGTAACAATTTCAAGACCTTATCTGAGTTCAAACAGATTGTCTTTAGAACTTTCAAAGCAAGCATTCCATATAATTGAAATTCTACCTTACTATGCTGGCATTAAAGTATAAAAAGAAAGCATGGTGGTGTGAGTAAAATCAAGGACTCTAAAGACAGACTCTAAATTTGATGGGTTATATTCAGGGAAATGTGAGCAAGTTAGCTTCTTCATGCCTTAGTTTCAACATTTGTAAAATGAAAATAAATATTCACCCCATAGAACTATGAGGATTAAATAAATTAATACAAACAATAAGGTGTAGAGCAGGGTAAGTATTCATTAATTATTAGCCATTCTTTATTGAAGAATGAAAAAAGTATATGCTCTGGAAATAATGAATTAGTAGTAAACATCAAACCTACTAATTTACTATTAAATGTTGTGAATAAAGCAATCCTTTTAAGGCAAAGTTACCCTACAGTTGAAAGGTTTAAATATTTTATATAACAGTTATCAATAGTAAATATTACACAAAGATGTTTTGTATATTTAAAAGTGCATGAGATAGACACCATTAACTGGAAGAGATGGGTAAGGGAAGAATGAATCATGCTGATGACCTCTGAAAATATCCTTAGGTAGCCTAGGGAATTTTAATACACTTTCATTCCTCAGAAGTGCATGACAATAACTTTGGTTGTGAGGAAGTCATTACTTTGGGATGGGAATTATGGTTCAGAAATTTATAAGAAAACTACCCCAGGTGGAACATGTTCTGGCAAGAAAAACTATTTGTTGGGACACCTGTTTATATCAGCAAAACTAAGCCCATGTTTGAGTGTAAAGGGACAGAAAAGAGACAGATCAACATCTGAATTTGAGAGGATGCAACTCATAAGGCCACATGAGGGGAGGTGTTAATTGCTAAGAAGTTCTTTAATAAATTCACCCTGACAGTAAGAATTTGATTTCATGCATCAGTAACTCAACAAATCTGTTGAGCACCTTTTGTATTCCAAGCAATATGATAGATTTCCAGTACACAGTAATGAGTAAGACCAATAATTTCCAACTTTGTGAGACTTAAAGACCATCAGGAATTTGAGCTAAATACTGTAGTATAAGTCAAAGATACTTCAAAGTCAGTGAATTCAAAATTGAACTACAAAATATCCATCATAGCACACTAGGTTTTCTTTTCTAGTAAATTCTGTAAACCTAAGATTCATTATTGAAAATGTTTTCTTTTTACCCTTATGCACAACCCCCTAACAAAATCGTGTCCATTTTAGCTCTAAAAAACTCCTAAACTCATTCACTTTCTTCCAGATCCATGGGCCCAACCTGCTTTAAGACACCATCAACTGTAACAGTAATCTCAACCCCCCCAAAACTGGTCCTAATGGATATATCATATTCCCTTCATCCTCTTCCCAGTTCATTATTGACTTAGAGAAGTCAAAGTTTTTTGTCTATCATATAGATAGTTTCATGAGATGCTTACTGCCTACATCTCCACTACCATCATTTCTATGCTTCACTGACCTTTTCATTTCCTCAAACTTGACATGTGCTCACCTGTCACAGGTCTTTGTGCTGGACCATTCTGACATGTTCATCTATTAGTGCACTCCTTTTCAGTCCAAGAGCCTCAGCTTGAACATGAATCACTTCCTGGGAGAAATATTTCAGTAGATTGAACTCCATGAAGGTAGATTACTATTTGGTATCTCTGTATTTACCCATGTATTTTGAATCATTGAATGAATGAATGAATGACCAATAAATTATTTCATGTGCTGTGTGCATTCACAATGACCTAAGCTATGAAGGAAAGCCTTTACATGCTTGTGTTTGGAAAAGATGAAAGGAATTAGGTAAAGGAGCCAAGTACACTGCAGACAGAGTACACAACAGTGTGACTAGGGAGAGTGTGGGATAATCCCAGATTCAGACATTACCTAGTATGGGCAGAGAGGAGATGCCACGCAAATTAGTGCTCTTTGGAAGTGGGGAGATGGACAATGGCCAGAGAAACACATAGAGCTGTTATTTTTATTACTTTATTCTTTTAAATTGATAAGTAATAGTTGTAGTTGTTTAAGGCATATGATATGATACTTGGTTACATGTATACACTGTGGAATGACTAAATCAAACCGTTAAATGTATATGGGACCTCAGTTCTATGGGAATTGAAAACAATGATAGCTGTACAAGTTAAATGCCATACTTGATGTTTGAAAGGAATTTTGAAAGATGAATCAGGCTTCAGTAAGAAGAATGGGACATGATATCTGGAGGTCTTTGCTGTGGCTTGGGTGAGAGGCTGTGGTAGTCTGGATTAAAGCACTGAATGGAGATGTAAAGTAGATGTGAGAATATTGGGGAAGTATGCTAATGATTTATAAAAATACTCATGTCAGTGTTGGAGAGAGAGGAGCCTGGGAAAAGGAATTTCTTTAAATAGTGCATAACAGTTGTCATTAACAGATGCAGAAGCAGTGCCAAGGAGTGGCTTTGCAAGGCAATGACTTTTACCCTACAATGTATTAACTCCAAATCACAACATAATCTAGAAAAAAAGAGGGTGCTACCTACAATGCAAATACAGCCTCAAGATAAGTTTTGCAGCAATTCCTTTTAGCCTTTAAGTTTCTCTTACAAAGTCCCGACCCACAGAAGTCATTATCCATATGTTTTAAACCAGCATTTTAAAATATCATTAAGTATTTTTGTATTTTATTACATTTCATAATCACAATTTTATTGTTTCTCCATTCTTTCCAAATAGAAAAACTGAAGTACAAAAAAGAACAAAACCTTTTCCTAAATGATGGTGTTAGAAAAGACTGAGCTGGGGTTCAAACCCAGATGGGTCTGATTGCTGCATCCAGACTTCTCATCATACAACCCTCAGTCCTTTTCTCCACCATGTGGCAAACTGACATGTAGCTGAGCAGCCTCTCTTGAAAGTGGTTTGGAGCCCAGACCTTAGCACTAATGTGACATTAGCATTTTTTCTGCATTAATTCCCAGACATCCTTTCAGCTTGGCTTAATTCTGACACTGTATTTCCTATCGCATAGGAAATGCTATGGATATGGGGGCTTTCAGATGTATGCTTGATTGAAATGGCTGGTTTGTTTTCTTTTATGTTCTATTTCTTTCTCATGCCTTCATAAGCTAGTGGATCCAGATGGCTGAAATCACCAATTAAAAACAAAGAGAACACTAGGAAAGCAGTAAGAAAGAGATACCACGTAGCAATTAGGGATGAGACAGCTGAAATGGCTTCATGATGGTAAAGATTCTTTCATTCAAAAAGAATGTGTGTGCAAATTAGTCTTTTTTTCCTCGTGGACTGTAGAGACAATTTAGCTTTAATAAATTACCACCAGAGTTCTTTATTTCTGTAAGAAATGCATGCTATATGTTTCTACAGCAATCACTTAAACTGCAGATTGGTTAATTCAAAAATTTGAAAAACCCAAAACAGAGCCATCCCTCAGACTTCTCAGCTTGTCAGATCTCTTATGAAACATCCTGTGTAGCTCAGGAAGCTGCTGCTTGGAAGACATAGGTTTTCAGTGTCTGTTAGCCGCATCCAAAAACAATAAAGAGAGCGAGTCTTAGCATCTAAGAAACATTTTGATTACTTAATTTCTTTAAAATGTACATAAACCTTTCCCAATGTTGATTAAAGCAAAAGAGGCAAGAAATAGGAGAGATATGAGGAAAGACAGAGAAAGATAGCAAAGAACTGAAAGAGAAAGAGTACAATAAGAAGAAAGGACACAAAGAAGAGCAAGAGAAACAGAGAAAAAGCACCGGGTTGGAGGAGAAGGAAAAAAGGAGAAAGAGACATTAACCTTAAATACGTAGAGAGAAAAATCATAGGCTACTTCAGTAAGAAAAGTAGTTCTATTCATTTCAGTTACTCCAACTACTGAAAATTAGGTTAAGTAAGTACTCCTGGGTACTAGAGTCACTCGTGATATATTTAGGAACATCTCTAAAGTGATTTGAAATTTAGTTTGTGTCTGCTTGCTGTAATAGACAACATTGAATGCATTTCAAAGCAGGTTTATAAAATCAATTTTATAAAATCACTTTGGCAAATTTTTGCTGGTTTTCTTCATAGATGAACTTAGATAAACTTCAACTAAGCCACTCTTCAAATTATCACAAATTCCAACTAATAAAATCCAAATGACTGAGGTTTGGCTGTGTTTTTCATTCTCAAACAAATTCAGTTCCCCCTGTGGTTTCATGCTGTATGAAACTGCAACAAAACTTTGAAGACTGATAGAAAATACATGAAATCTGTCTTTCCTGAGAGCTTGTTCTACATCTAATCTTATGTTTCCCCTTTCCTAAGGTCTGGGTGCCAGGTGTCTCTCTCCAGACTACTGAGGACCAAATTGCTCACTATTTCACCCCAAGAGCATCAGCTGCCTGAGGACATAGATTCTGTCTTTTTTGGTCAACCCACAGTTTCTATTAGCAAAGGAACTTGGCCTTAGCTAGCTTGTACAGTGGCTGCACATAGTAAGCACTATATCCTCTCAACATCCAGATGCCTCAGTATGTCCACTTTAAACTTATTCTGGTATCAACATAACCTATAGCTACAGCTATACAGATAGTTGTCTTCTCCACTCTTCTGAATCTTTTCATGTCCTGGACTCTGCAATTTTCCCTACCTGTCTGGTCTTGACTCTGTTTCATGATATTGTTTTCACAGCTCTGTATCTAACTGAAGTGTTCCCGCTGAGTATGTAATTGGTCATGATCCTCACTTGTTTCTTTTGAACAGCCACAGAAGGGACCAAGTACTAGAGGTAACTGAATATCACATAAACAGTCCAAACTTCACATTTATTCTGAACTATAGATTCCCAAACTGTAGTACACACATTCAAATTACACTAAGATCACATTCAAATTACACTCCGTGGCTTTATCTCCACAGAATCTGTCTCACTATGTTTTGAGAGGGAGGATATAGTGTGCCTGGGAGTTTGCATTTAATTGAGCTAAATAATGCTGACCAGGAGGTTATAAACCACCTTTGAGAAGCCAGACTTGATTTTTAATGTTCAAGCTCACTTCTTTCATTTACAGTTTTTGTGCTGTACTAATTTTCTACAGTATGCCTACTAGTTACAGCATGAGGTCTTCTGTCTGGGTTTTGCTTTTTGTTTTTCATTGTGACACATATCACACAGTTTACAATGAGGTCTGGCTGGATAAATGAATGAGATTAAAAAGTGGAAGTAATCTTATCAAGAAAGACAAATCAAAGAAAGAATATTACCTTTACCAATTTACTTCTTTACATGTTTTTTATGGTAAAGAAAATTTTAATTTGAAAATATGAAACTAAGAAACAGAAGAACTCTTAGGATCTATTTGCTTTTTAAATTCTTTTCATTCATGTGTTTTGAACTGAGAATACTGACTATAATTGTACTGTTAGCCAAGCCACCAGACTATTTAGGCATTGTCTGAAATTTTCTGATTTAGAATCCCGGACCAGTCTCAGAATCCTCCTGGTTGTCGATTATCTCAAGGATGTCATGAAGTTCTCAAAAAACAGTTCAATTTATTTTTATTTTATTTAAATGAACAAACTTCTCTTTAACTAGAATATTTTTGATTGAATAAATAAAATTACAAAATATTTGTCTTTCCTGTAAAAAGTTAATAAAATATATATATTTGTTTAGAAAAAATATTCACAAGATATCAACAACTGTTTCCTGAAGAGTGTAAACCTATATGAATTCAAAGTTTTTCTTTATTTTTAATTCAGCATTTATCTTGTGAATGCTTTAAAATTCATATTTATTAATCTACAATAATAATATATATGAAATGGGAAAAATAAATATTTTTCTGGATAATACTTCTAAAATACAAAAACAAAATAGTAAAAAATTAATGTGCCAATTCTCAAGTATTAATTAATCTCTTCATTTTTGAAAATACCTTTTTTCTTTAAATAGTTTTTCTGGATTTTTATTCCGCAAAAGCATTATGAAAAAAATAGACCTGGCATACTAAACCTCCTCTTTACATTCTGTCTTCCTCAGATTATCTCTCTTAGATATCTATCAACAGAAGAGTTCCTCTTCCAGGAGTAACCCCTAGCAATGCACATTACTTATATATAATAAGTGGTTGTATTTTTACAATTATTTTTCTTTCTGATTTCCAGTAATTTTAGACAGTGTATGAAAAAGAAAGATAATCCATAATTACACTGTCCAAAGACACGCTAAAATACTAGTAGATTTATTTTCTTCTAGTGTGTGTGTGTGCAAGGCTGAATGAAATTTCTTGAGCATACTAGAGTAGAGTATTTAATATAAGGCTGAGGTAGAACTATCTCAGTATTATATAATTGTTTTAATTTATTCACATCTCTAAACCACATTAAAAAGCAAATGACAAATTGGTATAACTATTTATAACATACAAAACATAATTAATCCACTAAATAAAGTCTTTAAAATCATTGAGAAAAAATTAGGTGACAGTTTAATAACAATTAGGAAAACTGCTAAGCAACTGTCATAGAGAAAATAATAAAATGGACTTCCTGAGACAGAATTTTATTTCCTTCTCATATTGTGAACACAGACCGTGGCTGAGCAGGTCTGCAACAAATAGTCATTAAGGGTTTTTTCTTACTTGTCTCTTAGTTTCCTTTAGGGCATTGTCAACTGAATAGTAAAGATGTGGAAAGAGAAAGGGAAAAGTCACAAAAAGAAATTACCTTTAACCAGGAGAACATTGAATATACATGTATGCATCAGCTTTCCCAGTACTGACACACAGTATCTGACACCCACAACTTAAAGGAGAAAAGTTTTAATTTAGCTCATGCCTTCAGGAAATTCCGTACATGATTAGCAAGCTCTAAGAATCTGCATATGGTTAGCGGGTTCCTCAGCAGAAACATCATGGCACAAGAATATGAAAGACCAAAGCTACTTAACTCATGGTGGTTGGGAAGCAGAGCAGAGAAACAGTACCAGAGAGAAGCAGGATAGGGACCATATATAGTATCTAAGGCCATCCTCGGCAATCCCACCAAGACCCCCCACAAGCATGCACTACTAATCTACTAAATGTTTCTTAATCCAATGAAGTTATCCAATTAGGATTAACTTCAGTATTAAAGGTAACAATATGTCTTCAACTCCATTTCTGTCTGAGAGTCTTTATTCACATTGCAACAGCCTTCACATTCCAACCCTCTTCCCTTGAGAGTGGTCTTGACAAAAGGAGATGATCAATCTCTCCTTCTGCTCTAGCTGAGCAGAACTGACAGACAGACTAGCTGGGATGCCCCTGGGGTCTTTCTGGATTCAGGCAGACAGACAGACAGACAAATAAACAGACAGATTGTGTCCTCCTCATTTTGTGGTCCAATGTGAGCTGGTATCCAGGGCTACATCCAGATCTCTGAGGGGGCTTAAGAAATCTCAGGATGTGCCTTCCCATCAGAATCTGGACAGGTCCTTGTTGTGTCCACAATGACCATGACCAGTGACCAAAGAGGTCAGCATGGTCAGTCTTTCCAGCCAATGCACCAGAGAGTGGGAAACAGAAACAATGAAATGACACCTAGAATTTGGAGGCAGATTTATTTACATTAATGGGTACTGATTGGGATCATTCTCCAAATATCAGACCCTCATCTGTGGTGGTCTAGGGCTTTTATGCGTTAAGCAGCAGGAAGTACAGAGGCAGAAAGGCTCATTAATTAGGTTTTGGTTTATATAGTGTGCATCATAGTGAGCAGCTATGTATCACAGTGACCAGTCGTTTCTAAGAGACCAGAAGCAACCAGAATGGGAACAGGAACTATTAACTAGACAGCTAAGAGACTAAAGTATACCGACTTGTGTGGGGGGACCATTTTCTGTCATAACATAGTCATGTACACTGCTGTGTACTGTTTACTTAGGAGCTCAGAAAGAAAGGTAAGATATATTCTTGAGTGTATGTCTGAGGTTCTGTTACAGCATCTATAAAAGAAAGGCTCACAAGAGAATGTGAACATGTAAATATAAGACTAAATAAATGTAAACTAAAATAGTAGTGTAGTACCCTGCTTTGGTTTACTAATATAGTAAAGAGTTTCATAATTGATAAGAATTGTTGATGAAAACATAAAGAAATGAGTATTTTAAACAGTTTTGGTAAAAAGTGTAAATAGATGTTTCTTTTCTGGAAAGTAATCTGATTAAACAGCAAAAGGCTTTTAAATTTTTTTGCTTCATTAACTCCAACTCAGGGAATCTAGTATTACAAAGTAAGCAGAGGTGAAAATAAAGAAATGTAAGACAGAATGATATCTTCAGTATTAAGGGAATAAGAGAGTTATTGAATAATTTATCCATAGCCTCACAGTGGAATATTATATGGCAATATAATCCTGATTTGAAGCTCATGGGACAAGGTTTATGATGCAATATTAGCAAGGGAAAGATTGATTTCAAACTTCAGGACTACAAGTGATGTCAGGTTTGTTTAAAATAAATGTGTGAATACAAGTTAAAACATTACAGTACAAGGATGGTTTTATTTTGGAAACGTCTGCTTTCTTTATGTTTTCCACAAAAAATATTCTCTACAAACAGAATTTTTTATAATTTTTTATTTTAAAGAGAAAAAGCAAAAAAATGATGATATGAAATTTCAAAACAAGATAGGATGATGAGAATGGTTGATATTTTATTGTTATTTCAAAGCAGTTGCTCAGATTACAAAATGTAGGCATAAAAAATGAATCAAACAATATAAGCTCAAATTGTTTAAATGAGCTAATAGAAATTAGTAGTATAATATCTTAACTACCTTGTATATTTATATATTTTTTTCCTTTTCCCTTCCTGCTTGTCTCCTTTCCTCCATCCCAGTTTCTCTTTCCTTTTGAAGAGTTTCTTCCTATTTCTGATCTTATTTACTCTTTTAGTTTCTTACAATATGATGTATATACATGTGAGTCTCATTTACTTTACTTATGAGTACGTTATCATGTTGTATCTATTTACCTATAAAAGTCTCCAGTTTTTCCTTCTTTATGGCTGATCAGCATTCCATTGTACAAAAATGCCATATCTTGTTATCCATTCCTTGGTTGATATACAGTTGAGTTGCTTCCCAGATTTAGCTATTACAAATTGTGCTGCTGTGAACATGGGTGCACACATACCATTGTGGCATGATGGTTTTAATTCTTATGGGAAAATATTCAGAAGGAGAATAGCTGGTTGAATTAGGACCTCTAATCCTAATTTTTTGAGGCATTTCCATTCTGATTTGCACCAATCTATACTAATGTTCCTTTTTCCTTACAACTGGTCTAGCATTTCTTATCAGTTGATTTCTTGATGATAGCTATTCTTTCTAGGGCAAGATGGAATCTCAGTGTTACATTAATTTGCATCTCTCAAGTGACCAATGATGTTGAAAATATTTTCACATATTTATCTGCTGTTTGTATTCCTTCATCTGAAAAGTGTGTGTTCATATCAGATGCTCATTTTTGAATTGAGTCTGACTTTGGAGTCTTGAATTTTTTTCAATTCTTTATATGTTCTAGATATAAGTCCTTTGTCTGAGAGATAATTGATTAAAAAATTTTTCCCACTCTTTGGGTTGTCTTTTCACTTTGTTGGTGAATTTTTTTTTATAGGGAAATAAACTTAGGACTTTGCCAGTAAGGCACTGTGGCCCTGCACTATTTTCCCAGCCACAGTGATTTCTTTTGATGCGTAAAGCATTTCAATAAGATGAGATCCCAGTTGTTGGTGCTTTGAAGTGTTTCCTATGCAATCTGGATTTTGATCATGAACTCTCTGCCTACATCTATGTCTTCAAGATCTCTACCTACTTTCTCTTCCAGTAGACTTACTATTTCTGTTTTAATGTTTAGATCTTTGATCCATTTTGACTTTAGTTTAGTGTATGTTGATGGGCATAGTTCCAGTTTTATTCTTCAGCATGTAGAGAGCCAGTTTTTCCAGTAACATTGATTAAAGAGGCTTACTTAAAATGGACATATTTGGCCCCATTGTTGGTGATAAGGTGACTGAGTATGTTTTTTGTTGTGTCTTCATCTGTTAGGGTTTTCCATTGATCTTCAGGTCTATTTTTTTTTGGCCAGTACCATGCTGATTTTATCATAGTAGCTATGTAATATAATTTCAAGTCAGGGATTGTGATGCCTCCTGCCTTGTCTCCTGTTGCCCAGAATTGCCTTTGCTATTCTAGGCCTCTTCTGGTTCCAAATGAATTCTAAAATTGTTTTCTGAAGTTTTGTGAGATATGATAATAGTATTTTTATTAGAATTGCACTAAATCTGTATAACAATTTTGGCAACATGACCATTTTCACTATGCTGGTTCTTCCTATACAGGAGCAAGAGATATCTTTCCATTTTCTTATATCCTCTTCAATCTCCTTTTTCAGAGTACTGTAATTTTTGAGTATAGATACTTTACCTTCTTTGTTAGACTTATTTCTACTTATTTCATTTTTTTGGATGCTATTGTGAAGAGTATGGTTTCCCTAATTTCTCTCTCAGTGAGTTTGTTGATTGTGTACAGGAATGCTACTGACAAGACAATAACAAATTAAAAGTGGTTATCACCATCATCTCCTAGGCATTTCTGCATTATCACTTTCTTAATACGTATTGTGCTTTTTGGATCTAACTCCTTCAGTTTTTTATGCTAGGGAGATAACTCAGTGTTCACCTGTCTGTGCTCAAACCATTTCATTCATGAACATGATTTCCAGTTGCATCCAATTACCTATAAAAGCCTTGAGATTATCCTACTTTATAGCTGGGTAGCTTTTCATTGCAATAAAATACCTTATCTTTATAATCCATTCTGTGGTTGATGGGCAAGTTTTACTGGCTTTTATACTGGTCTCCTGTTGTGTTGAACAATTGTTTCTCTCCTTTGATTTTTAGTCTATGAATTTTCAATCAAGTTAAATGTGTTTCTTGTATATGGTATATTGATGGATCTTGTTTCTGGATCCACTCTCCCTGTGTTTCTTTTTATTGGTGAATTGAGCCCATTACATCAATGATTATAACTGGCACACATTGATCAGTCTTGGCCATGCTGTCTTCCTGCTGTTGGCCCTTCACTTTTCTCTTTCATTCAATTGACTGTCCTGTTTGATGATCCTTCTCTGCTGCTGTTCTGGAACCACGGTCATCTTTATCTCTTTCTATAGTATCTTTCAGCACTCTCTGTAGGGTTAGCTTGGAAGTCATGAATTCATTTAGTTGTTTTTTTTTTTTATCATGGAAGTATCTTATTTTTCCATCAATTTTGAAAGATAGTTTTGCAAGGTACATCAATCTGGGTTGGAAGTTATTTCCTTTCAGGAACTAAAACCCTTCACTCCAAGCTCTTCTTGACTTGATGATTTGTGTTAAGACGTCTGTTGTGATTCTGATGGTTTTTCCTGCTAGGTGATCTGTTTCATTTCTTTAACAGCTTTTAATATTTTGTTCTTGTGATGAATTTATGGGATCTTGATTATTATGTCAGGGTGAAGATTTACTTTGCTTATGGCTAGTTGAAGTCCTATATGCCTCATATCTGTATGCCAGATCCTTTTCCCACGTTTGGGAAGTTTTCTATTCTTACTTCTTTAAATAGCCTTTACATTTCACTTATGTTAACCCCTGCTTTTTTATTGATACCTATCACTCTTAAATTATTTTTCTTTGCATATTCTTGCAGTTGTGGAATTGTTATTTCCTGGTTCATTGTTATTTTTAAGAGACCTTTCCTTTCATAATCACTAGATGTGATCCTGCTTCAAGGTCTGAAAGTCTATCTTCAGTCTCTTTTAAGTAGTTTTGCCAGCTTTCAATCAATTTTTAATTTCCTGGATATCTCTTTGAATGTGCTTCATGAATTGTAATTCTTCTGATCTGATTGTTTTTACAGTGTCATGAAGTTGTTTCTTTACTTCAAATGCTATGCTATCATAGATATCAGGTATTTGACTTCAATTGTTTTCCATGACTGTATCTCTCAGACTTTTTCTGTGTGGGCTGGAGGTCTGAGACTGCCTTTTGCTCTTTCATCTTGACATTTTCCTGAGTTCCTCCCAAGAAGCTTGTTGTGGGGACCCACGTGCTTCCTACATTGGCCAAATTCCCTATACCCCCATGGGGGAATTGGACAGGCACCTGGGTTTCTCTACCTCAGGTTTCCAGAGAGGTAGCAGGCTGTGGGGTGGGCTTCTCCAGACCTTTGCAGCCTCACTGGGGCTTCTTCAATGACCAAGGGTATGTGGTGGTGGGACTCATCTTTCACTCAGCCTGCATGCCTATACCTGGACTTGCCTAGTGGCAGTAGGCACACAGGGGTATGCTTTTCTTATTCTCCCAGTTGGTATTGCCTTCCTTAATGAAGCAAAGGTCTGCAATGGTGGCCTTCGGGTGCAGGGGGCTTATCTGGCTGTGTCTCCGTGCTCGTGCTGGCTGCCTGCAAGAAGAAAGCCTTTTGATGGAGGCAGCAGAGGCAGGTTAAGCAGAGGCAGGTCTGGCTAAGTCTCCCTGCTTGCACTGGCTCTGTTGTTAAATTTTTAATTATATTTTCAATCTCATTAATTGATACTGGATTGCTCAGAATTGTTAGTTCATATCTATCTAGGAGTCTATCAATTGCTTCCCTCTAGTCTTCCTTCTAGACAAAATTTATTACATTACCCAATGATAGAATTAATCAACATCCAGACAGCATTCATTTGAGTCCCTGCTTCCTTAAATCCCTCCCAAATGCACTTAATATGAACCCACATACTGTAATAATAAATCTGTATCTAATACCTCTTCTCTAAGATACCACTTGGTTCTTCAGTGTAAAGCCTCCCTCACTGCAATGAATAATACTGTGTTTTGAACTACATATATGCTCCTGGTTGCCTCTACCTAAGATGTGGGTGTGTCCGTGTGTGTGTTTGTGTCTGAGTGTATCTATATATAACTATATCTATCATATATCCACCTCTGTCTAGCTGGATAGCTATCATCTATATACTTTGGTGTTTGTATTTCTTATATCTGTCTGCTCAGAAGGCCTGAAAACAACCTCTCATAGATGTGAGCATGTCAAACACCTAGAAATCAGGTTCTAAGTCACCCAATAAAAGGCAACAAGATTCAGAGAAATAATCAAGTTAAAGATTTGAGGAGGGAAAATAGTAAAGGAAACTAGAGTATCTTTTGCTGCAACTAAATCAAAAAGAACTTTAAAGGTATGATAAACATTTGATAAAAAGACACATGTGCTAACTTGTGTGAGCAAGTTAGCCAAATCTGAGACAGTTTGACTAAAAAGATAGGAAAGTTGGTAGTGGATTATAACCTATGGAAAAAAGTAAGAATCTGTCAGTGTATATGATGAAACTTACTCTCCCTTATATTAAAATTCTAAGTAATGAATGGGAAGAAATGATGGAAATGTGAAATAATTGTTTGCTAAATATCAAATGTTTAGATAAAAATCAGTGCAGTAAAAAAATGGACACACAGGAGAAATAGGATATTTTCATAGTTGTGAGCTATCAACTCACAAGATAGTTGGTTATTATAAAATGAAAATTGGTAAACAGAGTGGATAAACATGCCAGAAAAAACCTTACTGAAGTCAGGAAAGTTAACGTTACTGGTAATGAGTCATCATGTGTCTCCTGATACCACAGACTCAGACAGTCATCTTAATCATGAAGAAATTCCCGAAGTTCCCATTCAACAAAAATAACTGGCCAGTACTCTGCAAAAGTGCCAAATGCATAACAGATGAAGAAAGACTGGGAGATTATTCTGGGTTAAAGAAGAAGAAAAAACAAACAAATCAACTAATGGTTATGTATAATCCTGGACCACAAAAATAATTAACAGGCAAAATATCAATAGAGTGTACAGATTAAAAAATGATTTTATATGTATAAAAGTTCTTGATTTTAATAATCCTAAGATTATGTAAAATATTAACATACAGAATTAGAATGATGAATATTTGATAATTCCAGATCTAATTTGAACATTTTTTTACAATTCTGAAATTATTTAAAAATGAAAATTTTGAGCTGGAGATTTAGCTCAGTAGTATAAGCACCTACCTGGCAAGCACAAGGTCATGAGTTTGATCCCTGGTACCAAAAAAAAAAAAAGAAATTTTTAACCAAAAACTTGAAATAGACCCAGCTTTTATGTTCATACTATTGTTTTGTCTGGTCTTTAAATTAGCAGAAAGGCAGTTAAACTAAACTTTCAAAAGCTACATGCCATAAACTTTTCCTCAGGAAATAGCCAAAGAACATGGGAGATGAGGAAAAACTGCAACAAAATATATATGATCTAAAAGCTTATTTTTACTCATGTTCAGGTTCAAAAAGTACTAGCATTCTTATTACATGAAACTGGACAAGTTTCTTGGACAGTTCTATGTATTGTAGCTTTCTTCTCATGTTTTCTTATTTTTCTAATTCTTTGATACCACTGCATTTTCAATTAAGGTTCTGTTCTCATTTTCATATTTCTTAAGTGACTTTTTTTTCAGTCCTTGTGAGAAGAATGCTTTTTGACACAATAAATTAATCATCACTCACAAAAATCACCTGTAACCCCACCCCACTTAAAAATTACGCTTTTATTTAAATATGTAAAAATAAACCACATGCATTCTTTTGTCAGTGTTACTGTATCTGTCATTCTTTTACATTTGTCATGCCTAAGGCTATATTTGCCCCAAACCACAGAAAAATATAATCAGCCAGATGCTTGAGTATTTTTTTTAAAAAGCAAATATATGGCTATTAGAAACATCTGTTGTTTGTGAGGATTATTCCAGTTGACTCAAATTATGAACTTTACACAAACTTTCCCTGGGTATATGTGCACAGCTCTCTCATACCCTGCTGCCTCTTCAGAGCCAGAAATACCCTTGCACATACATAATATTATAGATTGTTGGCAACTCAAAATGAAGGTATAGACCATATTAATGTTAAATAACACTATCCTCTCACGTTCTTCTATCTCTTAAGGTCCAGAAATGCTCTATATGTATGAAATATTATAGGTTGTTGGCACCTCAAGATGAAAGGTTAACTCACATTAATGTTAAATAACGCTATTATGTTTTGAAAGTATTGATTGCCCTTACATATCAAACAAGTGTTGGTCAAAACAGTCTCAAAGAAATTTCCTTGTTTATAGTAACTAACCTGCCATGCCTAGGGTTCATTCAGAGCCTGGAGCAACCCTGGAGGCATGTACTAAGAATATGTTAACATATTTATAAGAGATAGTTTCTTTGGCACATTAGATACAGAAATAGCCAACAGTAGCATCAAATACCTATTCTCAAAACAAAGTCCTTGGTTATATTATTACTGTTCTTGGATGACGCTATGAAATAGTATAAAAACAGCATTAAATAAGTATCAATGATTTTGTAATTATCATTATGATTACCTCTCACTAATCTGTAAGGTTTCTCCAGAAAGTTGTGCCTCAGCACCACAATCCCACCACATAAACAGCCATGTCTAGGTACCATTTTGTGTACCACTTTCTAGATGTTATGGAGGATGAAGATGAGGGAGTGACAATTGAGAATGAATGTATGTTTGCATGTATGTTTGGAGAAAATGCTAGTAGCCCTCTTATAACTATGCCTACCATGTTCTTCTGACACAATGCTGCCTCATTTCTAGTGTACTAGAGATGAAGCAATGAGTGCAGATTGATATGTAGCTTTTAGACATGTATCCCTGCTTGTGCTAGAAAATATTAGCATTCTCAAGTGCCTCCAACATAATAAAGTTACCAATAAAACCTACTTTACTTTAATCATTTCAAAATATGATAGCTTTTATTTCTTCTTCCTAATAACATCATACAGAATCTGTTGTGCAGTGCTGACAACATATATGAACAGATATTCTTCCCTTTCCTATTATCTTACTAGGGCAGGATTGCAATTTTTTAATCTTTAAGTATGAAACTAAATGCAAATTTGATGAAATTAAGTAAATTTCTTTCTATTCTTAGGTATATGAGAATTTTTAACCAGAAAGAATGTCATACATATACAAATACATATTCATATACATACACAAATATAGTACTTAAAATATACACTATATGTATACTACTTATATATATATATATATATATATATATATATATATATTTCTAGGTGCTTCAAATTATACCATAACTCACTGATATTCTGTTCATATTTTTCTTTTTGTGTTTCATTTTGGGTTTCTTCTACCTCTAAATCTGCCTGCTTAAACTTAGCTTCTGGGTATTTCTTATGATATTAATCCAACCTAGTATATTTTCATCACATTAAATTACATTTTATCTCTTGGAGTTTCTGATACCATCTTGTCTCTACTTAATGTAGTCAATCTTTTTAATAGGTACATCACACATTGAATAGTTATGATAACTTTTAATATCCTCCTCTTCTAATTCTAACACCTGTATTAATTTTGATTCAGTTTTCCTCATTATATCTCATATTTTCTGCTTCCTTTGATGCCTAGTAATTTCTTCAATGAATGCCATGTATACTGAATCTATCTTTGTTGGATGCTGAATACTTTTTAATTCTATAAAATGTTTTTAAAACCATAGCTTTGTTTTAAGACATAGTTAAATTATTTGAGAAAATTTGATAACCTCAGATCTTGTGTTCAAAACCCTTTAGCATGAGAAGAATACATATTTTCTCCTGGGGTCAAATGTTTCCTGTTATTGAAGCAACCTTATTCTTACTACTCTACTTGGTATTCCTTGAATTAAGATATCTTCCAGGGCTGGTGGAGGCAGACACTCTACTTGACCCTTCGTATGGTACTATTCTTGACCTTTTTAAAGTGATGGTACTATTTTTTTTGACCTTATTTACTTATGTATTTTTGAGACAATGTCTCTCTGTGTACTTTGGGCTGGCCTTGAACTTCCTATATAACCCAGGCTGTCCTCAAACTCTTGATGAGCCTCCTGCCTCAACCTTCTGAGTGCTGAAATTACCAACGTGTGCCACTGTGCCTGGCTTCTCTCTAATCTTGTAGGTGGTTTTTTCCCAGCCTTAGGCAGAATTCTCTCCAACAACAGCATCGGTATTCCACATGTATACACCCAAGGAATATACCCAAGCTGTGCATCTTTACAGTTCTTTCTTTGTTCAGCCCTCCCGTCTCCAACACGCTGCCCTGCAAACTTGAGCTGCTTTTGTCTATTAGAACACTTAGTTTTTTCACCCTGCTTAGCTGTGTTAAGACAACATGGAATCTGCTGGGTTTGCCCTCTCTGCACTGAGTTAGAAACTGTCTCCAGGCGCCCAGCTGCTGTAGCCATAAGATACCTCATTTTTTTCCTGTCTCTCAGACAACACTGACCTTCACTGCCTGATTTTTTTCCAGTGTCTTAAAACCGGTATTTCATATTTCCTCTGATTAAAAAACTAGGTAAAATGAGAAATATAGTTTCTATTCCTTGTCTTTTTCTAGAGGCAAAATTGATGTTACTATATTTATTGAGAAGTTTTAGCAATACCAAGATGTCATGTCTTCCCATATCAATCTATAAATGAATGATACTTTGACTAAAATTGCAACAGATTTTATTATGAAACTAAATACTGATTCTAAAATGTATGTGAAAGATTAAATATCTTACTATAAAACAGAACTTTACTTCTTTACATTACTTACCTTCATAGTTTTTTTTATCATACTTTGACATTCTCTTTTTTTTTATTTTCAGTGTCTCTAACCCCCATTAAAATGTAAGACACATAACTGTAGGCGTCTTGTTGTTGTTATTCATTAATACATCCCCAGTATAGACACTGAATATCTGTCTTAGTCACTTTTTTGTCACTGAGACATAATACTCAACACCTGCAATTTAAAGGAATAGAATTCTGATTTAACTCACTGTCTCAATAAATTCCATGATCAGCTGGCTCCAAGGCAGAAACATGATGGCAGACAGACATAGTGGAGAATGAGATGCTCAGCCTATGGCGGTCAGGAAGCAAAGACAGAAGGGAGGAGCCTGGGACAAGAATGTCCCTCACCTCTAGCCCCATCTCCTAACAGTACATTCAGCAGCACCCACTGATGAGTATCACTCCCTGATGATCTAATTACCTTCGAAACATTTGAGACTTACAGTCATTTTAGGTCTAAGCCAAAACAACAATTATTGACTGAATGAAAAGTGCATGACTAAGACAAAACTTCCTTCTGAAAAAGTGGATTAAAGATTCAGCCTAGAAATATCAAGATATTTGAAAACAATAGCAAGATAATTTCGGTGTATACCTAAAAAGATTATTGGATCAAACTGTAAAACCCAGAAGAGCCCTTGTGATATATAAACCTTGGTTAACACATAGCAGAAGTATCATCACAGAGTCACTGTGAAAGTATGAGATTTAGTTCCCAAATGATCAGAAAATTGCCTTGTTTATAGGAAAAGTAAATGTCTTTCTCATGTGCACAAAATCTATAAAGTTTGAATATGTGAATACACTAAGAAAAATTTTGATGAATGAATACATGAGAATCTGTTTTATCCTATGGTAGTAAAAAAATCTCCTAGTGAAACAAAAGCCATTTTTCAAAGAGAAAAATTGACGAACTTGATAATGTAGAATTTATCTTTTCTACAGGCAGGTTCTGTGGCACAATGGATAGTGCACTGGACTTCTACCATGTACTGAAAGAGAATTTAAACTTAATATGATACAAAGGAATACCATAAACATTATGAAAATATAAGCCACAAATAGAGAAGATACTGGATACTTGTATACCAGGCAAATAAACTTATTAAGTAATTATTGTATGAAAGTCCTTCCAAGTAGCAAAAATAAAAACTCAGTCAGAAAAATGACAGTGGACATTAAAAATGAATACATAGAGGAGAACACCTGGATAGTCAACAAACACAAACAAATGCTTCTCTTTATGCATAACCAGAAAAAGCAAAGCATGACGTTTTGTATGTTGGCAAAATTAAAATCTGACAATATCAAATAGTGGTAAGAATATGAGGGACATAAGCTTTCCACATTACTAAAGAAGTATAATTGGCACAACCATATGGAGTAACAGTTTTGTAATCTCTAATAAACTTTAAAATGATCCCATCCTGGAATTCCACAATTTAATATCTAGATTCACGTCCTAGGAAAACTCTTTATGATCTGGGATATAGGATAGGAAAGTATTTTTTTCAAGTAATGTTTTGGAAGCATTTAAATATTGTTAGTATGGAGAATGGATAAGTAAATACATGGTATAGCAAAATAATAGAGTAGACTTTCTCAAGTGCAGTTCAAGTAGAAAATTAACTTCAGTGCCCTCTGACATCCAGTACATGTAATATATTAACTATGTGTTTAGAATGGTATTCAGAGTTTATCATGAACTGAGAAAACAATGACTTAAATCATTGTCTTTTGTTCTTTGGTTTCTATGCTACATGTTTGTTTATCTGTTCTACATAATGACAACATTTAAACACTTTCAAAATATCACTGTGTTTTGTCTAAGAAAAGTTGTCATATAAAGATTAAATTCATGGTCATGAACTGTATCTGTTAATATGCAATGATCACCCCAAAGTAAGAATAAGTTTAAAATGCAAAATGTAATCAAATATACATCATATGAAAGCAGCCATATAAAATTTGAAAACATAATACATTATCTATTATTCAATACTATGCATAAATATAGCATTATATTATTATATATTATTTAAAGATAGTTAATACCATTGAAACACAAACAAGAGTGATATACACGGAAATAATGAAAGTAGTATTGGAGTGAAGTAAAGAAGAAATAAGAACAAGAAAGATTTAAACTATGTAAATGTTATTCTATTTCTTTCATTTATAAGTTATATCTGAAAATATAAACATTAGCTAATCCTGGGTATTGAATACAAAGATGTTTGGCAGCATTTCTATATTATTTATCCTTTTTAAAAACTCAAGAAATTAAAACCAAGCTTTGCTTAGGGTCTTTTTAGAAGAGAAAGTAAAAGAAGACAGATTTTCAGATCCTTCCATCTTTTCCTGTGATCTCTTACTTGTGATCTGCCTTCCTGTTTCACAATAGAGAGGTAGGTTCATTCCATTGTTTTGCCATATGCTGTCTTTCAGAATCCAAAACCCTGACTCTGTTGTCATTCTTGAATGTGAGAGGGCAGCAAATTTTAAAACAGCTTTTCACAATAATGGACTGGCTGAGAAACCTGAGGGGGAAATTAACTCTGGTTTCTGGCCAAAATAATTTGCTTATGATAAACAATAATAGATAATTTCCAGTTACCATCCCATAGCAGATAAAGACCACCTGTTGTTAATTCTCTTCAAATATTTGATAGTTTTCATTCCTTTGTTTCTCACTTATGTCATTACTCTACTTAAATTTTAACCCATATGTCACTATTTGCTTTCCCTTGGCTTTCTCCTTTGAATCACCACGTCTGACTCGCCTGGCTCTCTCATTTCAAATTTAGACAGGAATCTAAAATTTTATTTTTATTACTTTCTAGCAAGTGATAACCCAGGTTGGTGCAGTTTTTTTCTGACTTTTGTGATGCGGCTCCTTGATTTCACATGCAGACGCCAGGAATCGAAGACATTTATTTTTCCATACTTCATCCCTTTTTTACTCATTAATAATAATGTAATTGTAAATTATCTCAAAACTTCCCACTCCGTCTAGGTCTTGAAATGTCTGAAATGTCTTGCAATCAAAAACAAAATTATGAATTTATACTGGCAAAACTAAAACTCTATAATAAAGGAGTACTTACAGAGAGGAAGGTGGACTATGCAGTAAAAAATAGAATGTTGGAGTTTGCAGAAATTAATAAAAATAGATATTATCATCCATAGTGCTAAAAATACTAAATATTTTATAGAGACTAAAGAGAGTGTGAGACATAAAGAAGGGTTACCTCCTAGGAGTAATAGTCTTGGAATGATTCCATTGCTACTAGAAATAGCACTGATGTAAAGAAGTGAGCAGCTCCTGCCCATGATGTGCTTTGGCCACTCCACCCATCAATTAGAAAGGTGTCAGGTGACGCTGGAGTTAGGCATGATCTTCTAGTGGCTTGACCTGGGGCAGTCAGAGGAACTGGTTTTATGGAGGAAGATATAAATAGGAAAGTAACCATGTCATTCCTGAAGGTCTGATGTTTCCACATTTATATAAAATTTTCCTCCTTTTAAATTCATATTATCTAATATACCATTCCCCACCCCTTCTGAATGTTATTTCTGTCCTATCTTACTTTCTATCACAATTCCTGCCGTGCTCTAGGCACCTTTAAAATCTAAGTAGATGACCATTCCTCAAAGTTTGTTTACTTCCTCAATGGCAATAGAATTTATCTATGTTCCAGTTCAGAAATCCGTGGACAACTAGCAATTGTTTTCACTACCACGCAGAAAGCAGATTGTTAGTGAGTTATGAACTCTGTTTCCCACTTTAAACTGCCAGCTATTCTCTCTCTCCTTTCTTTAGTTTCAAAGAGTAATTTGTTTCTCCTGTGCAGAGAAATCTACCTGCCAGTGCTCCGAATCTGATGTCTTTCTGTCTCTATCATGAGATTGCTTCATTAGTTACGCTCTTTCTTTCTGTATCATCTTCCCTATAGACAGCCTACAATCCCATTTTATATAAAAAATTAAAATGAATACTCACTTTGCTCCAACTTCCTCTCGTTGCTTGCTTCCCTTTTTCCCCCCAACATCTGATTATCTTACTTCTTTTATTTGCTCCAGTTAACCCATGGTAATCAGTCATAGTCCCATTCATTTACTCAAATGAAGGCAGTTAGGAGGACAACTAATAATTTTCAAAATGTGGACACACTTTTCAGTGTTTCTGCGTGGTGCTTGGTTATCAACCATTGTCACTTTTAATCTTTCCTTTCGGGAGTTGTAGCGTAGGATTTTTCGCTTTGCTTCTATGAATTCCTTTTGTTTCTCGGTTTCCAATGTTCCATATGCTTGCTGCAGCTATTCCTTGACTGTTACTGCTCTTGGTCCTCTTCAGTCGTGGGCACGCTGCTCCTAGCATCGTTATTCTTCATTATCTCAACGTTTCAGTTACAGCCATTTGCTGGCGACTTTCACACTGCTGCCCCTAGCCGTGATCTCATGACCATGTATTTATGTAACAAATATTTAAATAATGTTTTCTAACATTTAGATTCAAGCTCTACAAAGATTAATTAATTTAATCCCCACAACACACATATAAGGCATAGATGAGGAAACTGAAGCATTGATTGGTGATAAAACTTGCCTAGATAACACAACTGGTAATCGACAGAATCAATTTTTGATGTCACAGAGACTATCTCATGCTTTAATCCTTAATCTGTGCTACTGCTGTATTATATAATTTCTTCGCTTCAGTGGCCCCTGCAGCCCTCTACATATTCAAAACTTCCTGCATCATCTTACTCTTACAACTGGCTTCTCTGAGTCACACTGGCCAAACTAACATTCAGAAACTCCTTGAAATTGATTTTGTTTCATTATTTGTTTAAAATTTAAAAGTCATTTAGGGAGAAATTTGATACAATAAATACTATGTTCTTGTAACTTTGTAAGAAATAAACTCACTGTATCTCGACATATACAATTTTGATAGTGTTCAAGTTGTCTTTTTATAATTATGTGACTGCTCATAAGCAAAAGGCCCATTAGTAATGAGGAGATTTTTATGAATATATTTAGACTCTTTAAAAATACAGTGAAAATTTTTACTTTTCTTATTTATGTGTCAACAAAGTATTTTATAATTACTTTTCAAGTAGCAACACTTTAAGTAGATAATAACACTAATAAATCACATGTTATTTGACAAGAATATTTATGGATCCTACAAATCAGACTCACGGTCATGTGACAGAATCTTAAAGTAAATCAAAGTTACTACAGAAATAAACTTTGTTAACATGGCAATGCATGTTTTATCCATCTATAATCTTTACAAGATTGTAGGTAAATTCATCCTAATGAGTGATGCTAAATTCCTCTAAAACCACAAACCAGATTTACAAACAAAATTCCTTAGCACTTTTCCTGTAACATTTAAAACAGAATCAATTATAATTAGATTCTTGAGGGCAAATAAATGCATTGCTCTATTTTTCTATAAATTCCTTGCAATATAATTTGGTTCCACACTACTCAATTAAGTGAAATGGACCACCTAGGAAGATTATTGTAATGTCAGCAATTAGTCAAATATTATTTTGCCAGTGCTGTAGTTTCAGTTCTACAAAAAAGAACCCTTCCAATCAAACAATTTTCAGTGGCAAAATATTAAAATTTTCTAACATAACAGAGACTGGGTACTCTTTTGTTTTTCCACTTTAAATTCTGTATCGTAACCCTTTCCAATATTTAGTCTATTACCACGTATCCGTAGTACCTCCTCTGCCACCCACACCCTAATTCCTGATTAGGAGTCATTACACATCACTCTCTTTCCCTTTTTTTTCAACTCTAAACCTCTAGAAGGCAGAAACCATTATTCTTCTTTACCCACAGAGCAATTTCTATCATATAGGTCATGTTTTAAAATGTTTATTGACATAAAACATGATGAAATGTGTACATCCTGAGGTGACAATAAATTCCACAGAAGACAATGAGAAAATAGGAGAGCATCATATTGTTATTTTAAAATAACTTAGACTTAGAACATTAAAAATAGCCATATCTGACCTTTTAAAGATCAGAATTTCTAAAAATCTTGACTAATAGCACTTCTGGGAGGTTTTGCCACTAACGACTTGTAAACAACAGCTACACCATTTGGATTGCTATCCATCTAATTCCAAAAATTGAGGACTTACCCATCTCTCTCAACAGATGTTTCTGTTTATGGAACATAGCAGTCAGAATTTTCCTATCTGCAATGGAGTTTTCAAGTTAACTAAAATTATGAGAGTCCTTGTAACACAAGTGAATATTTTATGAATTTAGTTTCTCTAATAAAGTCAAAGGAAATAAGGAACAAAAAAATTTGAGAATAAGCATTAAATCTCAAATAGGGTCTCCTCTCTGCTTCCTCAACTATTCACTCGCTTACCTAAATTTTTGAATATTTCTATCCTGAAATAAGTTTTATGCTTTTCTTGTCAGAGACAAAGCCTCAAAGGTTATATTCCAGGATCATGGTTTCATGATTCCTCAGAAAACACATTTTATTTCATTGATGTACAACTGCTTTGATGCTTAAAGTCTTGCAAGGACATTTACCAATGAACTTGGATGTTTTCTGCAGAAAAAAAAAGTCCCAGATCTTTTCTACAAGAAAATTGAAAACTTATGTGTACCCATCATAGACATCATATCTTTCAGTAATGCAACATTGGAATTGACCCCCTTGCAAAGTGTGAGAGTTTATTTAAACTCTAAAGATTACCTCTCCATTCTCATTGAATACTTAACTTTGTCATTATATTTTTGAAACTTAACATGGTAATTTCTGCCTTCTTTTTCCCTTGGTTATATGATATAAATATGTCATGCATAAATCAAATTAAATCTTTAGGGCTAACTTCTTTGCAACAATTTCTTTGTGATAAAATTAAAATTTTATCCTTTCCCAATTTAATGTGTACTTTTTAAAACTCAGAGGTACCACTACAACAAACCTTTTAAAAACTATCTTTATTCAGTGATCATTTTGAGTGTTTATTATTTCATGAACATACAAGATAATACCAATAAGGTATTCTATTCAGCTTTAAATAACAGAAAATCATTGCACATAACAATTTATTTTATAACAGCAGGTCCAGAGGTAGTTGTAGGAATTCCATCCAGGTTGCTGTCAACCAGGATTCTTCTGCTTTCCACTTTACAAACCTCAACATATTGGTTAGAAAATGGTAGGCCATGCTGCTCTGGCCAACACAATAAACAAGCAAGCAAGCAAACAAACAAACAAAAAGTATATTCTGGAAGTTTAGAAGTTTCAGAAAAAAATAAAGTCAGTGGGGTTGGGTAGTCATTCAGGAATCAAATTTCATTCTGTCTTATCCTGAACGTGTAGCCAAGCTCATCAAAGAAGTGGGAACGAGTTTGTGGGGATCACGCTCAAAAGTTTTATGTCCAGGGTTAGTCACACTAGTTTTTGGACTCCATATATTGCTAAAAAGTTTGAAAATTTTCATCAAAAAGTCACATGATGGCCTTTGTTATTGAGTATGTATGGGTGGAGTACATAACCTTACAGTTTTGTCAAAACCCAAGAGGGTTGTAGAACAGGGAGGTTTAGACTTATTTCACCTCTAAGTCCCTGATAATGAGTTCATTTAGTCCACCTTCCAGTTCCTAAGATGTATTCATCTGGCGCCATATCAAACAATTCTGGATTTAGGGCATCTGATGTCCCCAAAATGGAGCACTGTATTTTGATAATCAACTATAAGACAAAGGGAAACCCTTCAAACTTTCATTTATTCATTTAAGTTAATTCTTAGTCATTCTTTTTAACATTCTTTGGGATGTACTTTGTAATCCATTTTTTAGAAATTAAAAAATTATTATTAACATTGCCTCCCCAAAAGTAAACATATACATTAAATTCACATGTGATTTTACAGGAGTGTTTCCATGAGTATCTAAGTTAATAACATTTGACCTGTAGTAACTCTAAGAAAAATCTACTTATATTTAAGTACTACAGCCTCTCAAATATGTAAAACCAGTTTTCATATTCTTTCACTTATTTTTCAAAGCTCTCATTATGATAAAGCTATGTTCAAACACTGAGAGTGTAAGCTAGGTGCTTTAATCCTCATAGCAAATCTACAAAGTAGTTAACAATATTTATTCCATCTCCTAAATGAGAAAATAGTAGGCTAAAAGGGTTAGTTAACTTGCCAGTTCACAAAGTGGCTCAATGAAAGAACCAGAATTTAACAGCAGATGACCTGTCTGCTGAGCCTGTGTACTTAAAACTCTGAGCTCTTCTTGATGTTCAACTTGGAAAAGACAAGTCTAGCTGCTTTAGCTGTTTTTATATTTTCTAACTCTCAGATTCCTTACTCCTCTCTAGACAATGTAGTATAGAAGTGTGCCTTTAAAATGTGTTGCCCAGTTCCAAGGCACCAAAACACACTGGTATGATATCAGACGGGATCAGCTTTTTTGATGGCCACAAAGGGATCATTTATGCTGGAGGGTAGTTCAGGATGAAGGAAGAGGCCTGTGGTCTTCCTCAGCTTTGTACTCTTGATTCCTCTGGAAGAGGCTTAGAAAGAGCCTCAGGGTAGGATATATCTGAAAGATTTTGCTATGCAAAGTCTCAGGCAAAGGCATACATGAATTCTTTTCCTCTCAGAATAGAACCTCTCCCAAACTGCAAGTAATCATCCTCCAAGGAATTAAGTAGTCCCTAATTAAGAGCTATGCCACTAAATCCTAGTCTGAACCACAAAATGACCACACTTGAAGAATCTACTTTCCTAAATGAAGAAGGGCTGTTAATCTACTTTGACACTTTTACCCTGATTTTATTTTATTGGAAGGATTTTATAAGGGCTATTATCCCTGGCTTATATAATCCTATATTTCCCTTAATGCAATGTGAATTGAAATTCATGATTGAATTTACAATCTTACGCAGCTGGCAGTGCTGGGACTCAAATTCAAGACCACAGAACACTGCACTAGTTAGATACATGCTGAGAAAGTTGAGGGTTGGGTGGGGGGAGTTCCTGAGATGTGATCCATCAAATTGTCTGGAGTGTGGTGTTTGAGAATTTGTACTACAAGTGAATCTAAACTTCAACTAATTTGACTTAAAGGTTTCATGACCTCTCTTAAGTGGGAGATTCCCTTGCTCCAGAATATTTACTCTGCATTTTTGTCTGTTGTTAATAATTTAGCCAGCGACAAGGTATGCTTAAAGATCAACATTTTTCTGCTACAAACATGACTTCAGTCCAAGTGTTTAAGCACCTGAACTCAAGTGAGGATAATAAATGTCAAAGAAATATTTATAGCTTGGTATATGGAGACTTTCCAGGTCCCTGTTCTGCAATAACACAGATCCATCTGCTAAGGGCATTAGGGTTGTGTGTTGTTGCTTTTTTCTTTTTTCCAGGTTGATAGGTTCTGAAAATAGAAAACTACAATATAAAGACCAACATCAATTTTTAACTCTTTCCTACTGGAATAATTATTGAACTGAGCTAATTACTAAGGGCAACGTTTCTCTCCATTTCCAGCTATTGGATGCAAGCCCAGAAGAAACTTTAGCTCAGTCTTACATAAGCCCTTGTCATCATCGTGCTGATGGGTCTACCTGAGGATTTACTATATTGTTGTCAGACCTTGGGGGCTTGGGGTTAGTCCACCCCCAAATCTATCACTGGGATTGTAATTGTTTTTACTGCTATACTATAAACATGGTTACCACTGGTACTATCATCAGTTAGCATATTTCTGTCCTTAATTCTGAGGAAGACAAACTTTAAAGACCCAGAAAGAGAGCAATGGTGAGTTTATATCAAGAGTTTCTCTATTTCCATGATATTTCCATATTTCTTTATTTCCATGATATAAAAGTCAAGAAGGATTCTTCTGGCTCCTTTTTGTCTGTGCGTCCTACAGATTTTCCATAGCACTGACT
>PVJX010011791.1:0-52430 GCA_004027295.1 Dolichotis patagonum | reverse complement strand
TGTTTTTCCCTCTAATACAGAAAGGATAGATATACATGTAGAGACTCATGCATGTGTAGAGCTTATAAACAGTTTATGAGAACCAACTATATAACACATGTTGAAATGAACAACTACTTTGAAGAAAAAGAGACACTACAGTACCCAGTGCTGATTCCATAATGTCATGATGTGAAATCCAGCAAAACTATCACTTTTTGTTCAAAGTGAGTTTAGCTTGCTTTGTCTTGTTTAAGTTCAACACACATGAAGTTATGGACAGCTGTTTTGAGGAGAATGAGAGACACTATGACAGCCATTCTTGGCTTCCCTAATGTCTGATCTTGAAGACCTGAAATGCTCTCCTTGTCCTGCTCGGATAAATTCCATACTATGTTGTTTCATGTGAATTCCCTGTATGTGACAATATGGACAGCTATTAGGAAGAAAACAAGAGTCAATATGATAGAGAGTGAATATCTCCTATTGTCTAGCTTTGAAATTTATGTCTCTTACATTGCTTTCTTGTGACCCATTTTGTTCTGTTTTGTTGTGTTTAATTTTACCCTTCTGATATAATTGCATGTATGTTTGAATGTGTAGATGGATGACCGTATTGCTGTTTTTGTCAGATCACGGAGTAGAACTGTTGACAGTCTCACTGTTTGAATGTCTACTTTACATGTTTTAATTACGTAATTTGAACAACTATTTCCAAGATGTCAGTATGGAATTTGTCAAGTAATGATTTCTTAGTGGGTTTTTTTTCGGTTCTTTTCCCTTTTTCCTTGGAATTCTGTATTGTTGCTACACTTTATTCTGTTTGTTTGTTTGTTTTTCTCTTTAAATAAAATCTAAAAAAAAATTTAAAAAAGAAAAAAAAAAGAAAGTTGTAATAGGCCGCAAAGAAGTTAGACACCTTTGGTGCAAAATGACCCAAAATATTCCCTGTGTTCCTGCCTTTACCATGGACAGTACACTATAACTCTATAGTGCATATGTTAAACACTTTCTCAGATTGTTCTACAACCCAAAAAGAGTATGAAATATACTGTAAAAAAATGAAGAAGAAAGAAGGTAAGGAGGTGAATTTGGGTTTCAAAGAGTTTTTCCAGAGTTAATCACATCTTCTAGATAAGATCTCTAAACTGGAAAATTTAGAGACTGTAGTACACACGCTAAAGGAAGATTGAAAATGTCTTTTATGGGACTGTATTTAATCGTGCATTGGATAACTTATGGGATTTTACATACTGAGACCTCCAAAAGTAAATATATAGTGTATAATAACTAATAGAAATAATATAGAGATACATGTTCACAATGTTTTTTCACTTCTCAAATATTCAAGATGTATTATTCACATCTCACAAAGGCCATATGCATTTTAGCTGATCTAATGCTATTTTGAACATTATATTTCAAACTTGGTAAGATTAAATTAAACTAACACTTCTACATTGAAGACCCAGAATTCTTGCCTTAAAGCTACTAAGTCAAATCACATGCACAACACGTGGCTAATTTCTTTATTCTTATACCCTCAGGGAAGAGTAGAACAAAGATTAAAGGTTTGCCCCAGATTCCAGTAACTCTTTCTTTCAATACAACAATCTCATAGTACCTGAAAACATTAATTGTTCTACAAATTTTTGCTAACTGGTTGGAACCGGAAACTGAAATCTTCTGTTCTCAACATAGTTTTGCCTGTGTAATGTTTTCCTTTGATAATGCTTCAACCTAGGTTGGTCTTTTTCAATATGGTTACCTATGATGTAGGGTGGTTGCTTTGCAGATTACAGTATGTTTCACATCATCTCTGGTTTCTCCTATGACATGGCAGCAGCATTTCCTTTCCCTTCTCCCCTGCTGTGACTGCCAGTGAGTCTCAAGACATTGGCAAATATTACCAGAGACAAAATCGTAATGTTTTAGAAATAGCGACATGATTATAGACATTTGTCTCTGTAGTTCTCTCAAAAAATTTAGCTCAAAATGAGAAAAACCATAGATTTTCTAAAAATACTCTAATAGAAATGCAATTGGTGTGGCTTGGTTTACTGACTGTTTTTACTCAGTTTAACTTGTTAACCCGTGTCACTGTAGGGACATAAAATTCCTACTAGGGATTCTCACCTCATGCTCTTATGATACCAGGATTAACTACATAGATCTTGGTTATTCAATCAGGAAATGGAGCATATATGTCTGCAAAAAAGAATTAGGGGATTTTTCAGATGAACACCTGAAACCTCCAATGTTTGTCTAACACTCAATATCTTGCCTTCCTTCTTTCTTCCCTCTTTCCTTTTATTTCCATTCTTTTATTTTTCTTTCCTACAGTCATATATTTTTCCTTTTAATAAAAAACTAAAATCTCTGTGTGTATCTGCTTAGTAAATTCTTGTGAATTATTTCAGGTAC
This sequence comes from Dolichotis patagonum, assembly GCA_004027295.1. NCBI lineage: Eukaryota > Metazoa > Chordata > Mammalia > Rodentia > Caviidae > Dolichotis > Dolichotis patagonum. Next base: position 50,027 of record PVJX010011791.1, on the reverse strand, counting down.
ACAAGCTATGTGATATTTTTGCTTTCTTACTTGTTCTCCTAGTTTTCCTTAATTTAAATATTACATTTTCATACTTTAAATATTAAATTTTCTTTTATTTGAAACTTCCAAATAAAGATTTTTTCCTTAATTATACCAATTATACATTCTAATTTCTTTACTACCATGTCCAAAGTCTTTTTAAATTGGCAAAATAACCATGCAGAGAACCAGTATTCCAGCTGAGATCAAGCACAGATATTTAAGTGACCAACACTGCTGTGACACTTGTGAAAGACAAATAATTGTTTTAAAATACCTGAAAATGTTTTCTGCAGCTGTGTTCTTGTTAGTTACAGTGGTGCTGCTAATTTCAGCTTTCTTAACTTCCTAAGGTGAACTTTAAAGACTGACTTCAGATCTTTCTTATTTATAGCATAACCCTACAGGGAAATTAATTTCCCTTTGAGTTCTGTTATGTTCCTCAAAGTTTAATATGTTATTGCAGTTTTAGCAGCCAATATTTTTCTGGTGAATTTTTCTTTGATCCATAGAGTGATGAAAAGTATTTGAGCTTATTAAATGCTGAGGAAATTTTCTAGCAGTTTTTTATCATTTTTTTCTAGCTTGATTCTGTTAAAGATAGTCTTTATGTGATTTAAATGATTTAAAATCTATTGATATTAGTAAGTCCAACATATCTACAAAAATGTTGAGTGTTCTTAAACAGTATACACAATGTCTTTATTACATATGTAAAAAGTGTCAGTTTCAATGGTAGGATGAAATTTTACATATTCCAAAGTTTTTCAATCATATTTATTAAAGATATGATAGAAAAGTAAATAGTCTCTAAACTTTGAAAAAATGAAGATTAGAACTTGAGACTTTTTATGAATACAATGAATAATATGACTATGATTTGATTATCTGATAAAATATATTTTAACAATCTACCTGAATTTGTAATTTAATAATTAATATTTAAAACATAATTAAGCCATATGTCTAAAAAGAAATTTACTAAAAATCATTCTGATTTTAGAAATTAATTAGCCTTGCTAATGAATTTTATATGCAAGTTTTAAAAATTATTATAAATCATAAATGTCCTGGATTTATGACACTGAGTTATTTCAATATACGTATATGGAATGTAAATCTTTATAGTCAAATTATAATAATTTCTCTTCTAAAATGATTTTTTCCAAAATCATTTGTAGCTATCATCTAATAAAATTAACTTTTAAATCTCAATTGTAAAGAGATAAAAATATAATCTCTAAATTTTCCCTTTCACTTTTGTGGAAGCTGTTCTGTTCTAGAAGATTTTCTAACATGAACACAGTAACACAACTATTACATGGTACCGTGATAACTCTTGGATATAAGCAAGGTATTTAACTATTAGGGTATGAATGGAAACTGCAATTCTGTGTTCTGCGCAGACAAAATATCACTTTCCATGGGATGAAGATTTGCTTTTTTGATAATTATATCCTTGATGTGAAAATCACTGCATAGACACAGTGAAGTAAAAAATACATACATTTACAGATTTGAGATACTTTTTGACAAATGGAGATCCCACCATTTCCCTCATTAGAGAAGTTCTTAATAATTTCCACTGAGGAAGGTGGCTCATTCCAAACCTACAAGGATCTCTACATTTAGTTTACTAAAAAGCCAGACTTATATGCAAGCAATTACCACACTGAACAGCAGGCACTGTCACCAGATTTGAATAAAGCATAGTAAGAGCAGAAATTATAAATTTTATTCCAAAGTCCTAAAAAATATTAGAAAATATTTCTGGGTAAAAATGCTACTACTTTCTTTCAAGATATGCAGCTAAGTTAGTACTTGAGACAGAAACAGATAAGGGAGAATAGAGAAATAGAAAAAAGAATTACTTCCCTCACAGTAAATAATGCATTTTCAACATCCTCTAAATACATTTAATTTTTTTTCGAATATCTCTGAGAGAGAGAAGTTGCAATGTTATGTATCCTAATCTATTCCATGTCATAAATCTCTACCAAGAAAGAGAAAACTGACTTCATATGAGCTATCAGAATAAAAGCAATTTTTGCATTATTATCTGTTCTGGCCCTCATTTACTTTGTGTCCTGCATTTCTGTTTCTTTCCACTTTAACCCTACCTTCCACTTCTGTCATCTCCAATATGGCTCAGATAACATCATCAAAAGACTAAGCTCTATCATCTGCCTAGTTCTCTTCAGGTTCTCAAAACATTCCCTTTTATCTGACTTGTAACTGCATGCTGCTGCAGGCTTCAGGATTTCCCTCTTCAGTGTCATAACTTGCATGTGGATTGATATTTCTTTATTTTAGAAACAGCAGAAATGTGCGTACTTCAGCAGCACATGTTCTAAAATCCAGAAGAATGCTACGATCCTACCCCGACTGTAATTATTACACTTCTTCTACTTTTTCTATCCAATATGGGACATATCCTAAAATCCTATTTTTCCGTGAAACTGTAATTCCTACAATTGTAATTTTTATTTTAAGTATTTACTTACTGCTGAGAAAAGTAAACTACGTATGCTTTAAGGATCTTTCAAAACCTACTATCACTTAAATCTAATTTTTTAAGGAGTTACTGAGGAGGCAGGGAGATTTGACATTAATGCAGCATAAATGTCTCTGTCCAGTGCCATGAACTGATAGTCGAAATAATCTACATTCCACAGGACAGAAAACAGAAATACAATTGTGACACCTCGGTGAAAATTGGTAACCCAACTTTTAAGCATATACAAAAGAATGTTATGATGATATTTACCCTCAGTGTTTCTGTCTAAACCTCACATTTGCAAACAAGGCTTTTAAAAATAGACTAATGTTGACTATTTAAACAGCTTGTTAAATATAATCTTAGTATTTGTTACTCAGGGAAAATGTAAATTTCTGGACTTAATAAACTTTAAAGGTAACAATAGATCATTGAAAGACAATGAAATTCTGCTACTGATTTAGAGATTTCAGAAAACTGGAAAACTGTTCCTCTTACTCACTACCATCTCAAATTCCTCACCTATAAAAATGTATAATTGAGTGCTTCTTATTGCTCAGCAAGGTATGAAGTTCTTTCTTCAAACACACACACACACACACACACACACACACACTCATACACACTTAAAATAATAACTTTTGCACAATTATACAAATTGCTTGAAACTATCAATAAAATATGTATTAAAATCCAGTAGTAATATTCTTATATCATTTAGATTTGCGAGAATTATGAGAATGATGAAATTCAGAAAGTCTTCAAAGGCAAATCATGAGTTCTCTAGAACATTGTTACATTCTGATAGATAATACTCAGTGATTTCACATATAATCAGTACTTTAGATATGCTGAGTGCATTGTTGTGAGACCATCTCCAGCATAAACTTCGGGAAATCTTGTCATTCTCACACTGAACTCTGTTCTAATTGAACAATAATTTCCCATCATACCTTAATTTCAAAATCTGGCCACTATGATTCTGTTTCTGCTTCTCTAAATGTCACCACTATAAGTTCATTGAGTAAGTGGAATCATAGAGTAGTTTTTCAATGATGTCTGAGTTATTTCATTTTCCATAACATGCCCAAAGTTCATTCTCGCTATACCGTGTCAGAATTTCCTTCTTTCTAAAAAGTTCATCAGTGCATTGCAAGTGTACATAATGACCACACTCATGATGGAGACTTCGTATCTGTGCATGGCTTGTCTCAATACCTCTTTTTCTCCACTCCCCTACCCTACCTTTAATTTCTCTTTGCCTCCTTATTTACACAAGCTTTGTTTCCATTTTTTTCCTTCTTTTCTAGTTCTTTTATCTTTTCCCTACTTTGCTTTTTCTGTCTCCACTTCCTTGTTCCCCTCCTGGCTGGAGGTTTTTCTTCTTGTTTTATAGTATCTTGTATGTATTCTGGTTCTTCTTTACACTTTTGGCTTTTTACACCAGAAAAAAATGTGTGATATAATACATGTGTGTTTGACTTATTTCCCTCGAGGATGGTCTTAAGTTCTATCCATTTACCTAGATATGTCTCTAGTTTAATTTTGTTTATGGCTAACTAGGACTCTGTTGTGTAAAAAGCCACGTCCTCATCATCAGTGGATGAACACTTGGGCTGTTCCCAAGAGTTAGCTGTTAAAAATTGTGCTACTATTAACATGGGTGTGTATATATCACTTTGGCATGTTGTTTTTAATTCTTTTGGAAAGATACCAAGAAAGGGAATACCTGGATCAAATGGAGCATTTTGGGTACACTTTTTAAAAAAATTAAATTGTAAAAGTTACTTAGATATTCTAAAAATAATTTTGTGGAATATAAGTTGAATTTACTAATTCTAATGTTAGTATTATTATGAGCATGATGTATAGATATTTTCTACTATTCAGTGGATGGCGTTTTTTCTTTGTTGATAATGTCTTTGGTTATACAATGTTACACTTTTCATGTTATCCAATTTTCTGGTTCTTTAATTTGTTTTGAGGCAATATCTAAAAATCATTTAAAATCCGAAGGCATAAAATTATCTTCTATGTTTTCCTTTAAAAGTTTCATATATTTAGCTCTTTTCTCAGTCCATAATTTATTTTCAGTAGTTTTGTATATAGTAAAAAGTAAATCTCTAACTTGAATCAGAAATAGATGGATGTCTAGCTTTTCTAGCATCATTTGTGGAAAAAACTCTCTTTTCTGAGTAAACCATCTTGAAACTCTTATCTTTTCTTCATATATTTATGCAACTGCTTACTCTTGTTCATCTATTTAATAAAATAATTTTATTGTAAGTGAAAGATATCTTTGAAAGTGAATGATGCATTTGAATTTTCTACAGTTATAAAATGTAATGAGTACAGATTTTAAATATAAAGAAGAAACATATAAGCAAATCTGATATATATGTATATATATAGTAAAAATATATAGACAAATAATAAATCCCTTGATTTGTGACAATGTGACTAAACCTGTGTGACAATATGCTAAGTAAAGCAGGCAAAGCATGGCAGACATATCCCTATAATTTCACCAATATATATAATCTAATATTCATGATTATAAAAGTTAAAAGAAGATTATAGAAGTACACATAATTTGGCAGTCATCAAAGCTGGAGAGACAGAGGGAGTTTAAAGTGGACTAATGTGGGTTTAAATATACAATTATAAATAAGGATTAATTTTTGCAATACAATACACAGTTTGATAGCTACTACCAATGATAATGTGCTACCTATTGAACCGAGCAGATGAAGTATAACTCCTGTAAATGTCTGTAAACTCCCCCAAATCAGTTTCTCCTTCATTCTGGATTCATAGATCTATAAACTTTACATGGGCATGGAATTACCTCAATTAAAAACTATTTCCAGCTTTCTTGTATATGATTATGCTAAGAAACAAAATTATTGTAACACGTGTGGTTTCGTTTTTAAAAATATTGTTGCTCTCTTATCCTCCCTTTCTTTTTTTCTTTGCTGTTTGAAGTCTAAATATATCAACTGGAACTAAACAGGACAGGCATCTTGAATCACAAATTGGAGGATTCTTTATGGAAGGCACAGAAAAACAAGATAAAATATATTAAACTTCAGTATATGATTTGTTTTTAGACAAACCATAGACCATCTGTTGGATTTCATATAAAAAATCAAATTTGGTGCATTTTGAACTGCTACTATTTTGTTACTTTGGACATTTGGAATAGACGTTAGCTCTAATGCAAAAAGTTGATTAGAAAGAAATTGAATGTGCTAGTAAATAGGTTAAGATAATACGGTTCCAATGGGTGCTATTTTTACTAGTGGAGTCATAGTACATGCCCCAATACATTGAAACACGATATTCTCCAGTATACTGATTTCAAAGTGAGGAATAACAAAATATGCATCATTCTGTGTTGTGAACAATAAAAGCGATAATTTGTTCATTGGTTAAGAGAAGGTTCAGCACACTCTGAACTCCACATCCCATCTTGTCCTTTTCCTGCTTCCGTAGGATTTGCACAGAATCTATTTGACAGAGCACAGCCAAAATTTGTTTATGCTTTTTCTTTAGATACTTTCCTGCTAGAATAGTGGAGTTACACAGTTGCAACATAAAGCTGAAATTATTACTATTTGTTTCTTCACACTAAATGTTTTATGGACCCTGGTTTGTGAACATAAGATAATCTGATATTCTGATATTCTTCAGGAAACTACTGAGGTAAGATATATTTTGTTAATAAAGTGACTTAACTACGTCATCAGTCACTCCTCAATTATACATACACTCAAGGACAGTTTCTTAATGACAGTGCATAATCTTGCTCTTGTTTACTTTTTTCTTTCTGTTTTATTTTATTTTATATTTTTTGAAACAAGATCTCACTGTGTCATACAGGCTGCCTTTGAATTTGCTTCTGGTGCCCAGGCTGACCTGAAACTCATGGTGGTCCTTTTGTCTCAGTCTTCCAAGTGCTGGGATCAACAGCATAAACCACCATGCCTGACAATCTTGCTATTTCAAGTGTATTGACCTAGTGCATTTTAAGTCTCTGGTGTACATCTGTCAAGGTCTGATATAGATTACAGGTTGAGTTTGCAGCCTCAGAGTAGAGGATAATAAATTGGTCAATACTACATGGAGCCTAAGCTCCATTAGTTACGATTTTGGGTTAAAAAGCCAGCCTGCACATAAACTCATCCCAAAGCAATGCAAGATTCTTCTCGTGGTATATAATTCACAACCTTCACATATTAGAAAGCTGCCAGGCAAAATCAATCAATTTAAACCAAATTGAACTGATCTATTTCAAGCCTGAGAAATCAATGATTAAAATGATATAAGTATCCTAAAATGAAATCGGAAAATAGTAAAAAATTTGCAAATCCTCCTATGATAGCTAACATACCATCTGATTGCAAAGAATCCTATTTATCCTTATTACAAACCACTTCAGTGTTTTCCACATATCTTGCTCTGACTCCAATTAGAGGTCTTTTCATGTTAATTAACTAAAGTCTACCAGTCATTACAGAAGTATTTTTAACTAAGAATTAGGCTTTATTCCCTAAGCAATTCTCTCAGTACAACATTTTTCAGGAATCTGTTTAGATATTGAAGTTTTAGTAGTAACCCTTTAACTTCCCCTCCTCCACGGAAAGTTCCTATTTTTACATTTAAGCTAATCACATGTACCTCTTTTACAGATTGAAAATTGCTATTACCTTCTTACAGTAATGAGATTTTTACTTTAGATTTTGATACAATTCATTCATTTTGCTTACAAAGTTAAAAAGTTCTCAATTTAATTCATAAGTATTTATTTTGTATTTCTTATCACAAAATACTCTGTCACAGTCAACGATGAATTTAAATTGTGTGTGGTTCCTTTTCTTCCCTAAATATAGAGTGAGGCAGAGTCATGCATGGGCATAGTTAAAAAGAATGAATTACAGTGAAGAGCTACAGTGTAGGAAAGAGTTCAATATGAGATCAGTTATCAGATTCAAATAATTACTCAAATAATTTTTTCTGTAACACTGAGTGATGCTTTCCTGATGATATGAATGAAAGTAAAATATGGACATAGCATAGACGAGAAAGGAGTTTTACAATTGGACAGTTTTTGATTAAAAGTGATTTACTTCTCTGCAATGGTATTTGGTTCCCAAACAGGATATTTGGCAAAACATTGTGTTGTTTGCAAACTCTGCGTAGAGTGATCATCATGACTGTGTTCATCTTTCCCTCATGAACAGGAATAAGGTCATCATTCCGGAAGGGGGAGCTAATTAACTCAGGAACAATGGTACCCCTGTACTTTGAAGGCATAAAGGAAATAGTAGTTCTAAAGAAGGAAATCTTAACGGAAATGTATAAGCTAAATGTTTAAAAATTATTTTTAGCTAGAAATGGACCATTTCTGGAACCCAGATGGATTGGAGACACAGGTTTTGGAAAGGCAAAATTATCATTGCAATTGGAACATAAAGTCTGTGAATATTGAAAGTAGGAAGGATGTCTGGAATACTTTGTAAATAGGAAATATTAGTGGTTGCTTTAAAAATGTCTCACCAATTAAAACTATCCACGTGCTTCTTGCCTTGAGCAAAGTACTGGAAGTGACACACTAAAAATGGTGCCAAAAGGTTATTTGAAAAGTGAGGGGTGCATGGATACAGGAGAAACTAGCTTTTCAGAGTAAACTTGGGCCACGCAAAGAGAAAAAGAAGGTAAAAGCCAAAATAGAAGTACACATCACCTCTGGGCAGCACAGTGAGGGCTACTGTGGGAATTCACAGCAGTGGCTCCCTGCGGTGTCCTGTCTTCCTTTATGCCTCCTGCATTTCAGGGGAGCTCTTGAGAAGATCCACACACAGCACCCTGGGATCTGAAATTGACAAGCTCTGCTCATTTCCACAGCCAATACTACTACTTCCTATCTCCTACACTAGGACATAGAAAAAATTAAACCAAAGGAGTATAGTCATTACATTATTGTTCTTAGAATAAAGGAAGATGTCTTAGAAGATTTTTTATTAAATTTGATATGTGTATTTTTATCACAGTTCTACGTATCAACAGGTTGTTAGTTCTTGGAAAACACTCATGAATTACTAGAAAGGAGGTAGGTAATATATTGGATGGCAAGCTTATGAATTGCTATGTATGTTACTCCACTTTCCCAAAGAGGATGAATTTATATTAATCTGAAAAGAGAAGTGGAGAAATTAAAACACAAATATGTACATATGCGTACACATGCACAAACACACACACACATATACACACACACACATACACACACATACCCCATATAGCATTATCCTTCAGAAAAAACTACTACAACTATTGCTTTCATCCTTTTCTGCCACTTTTAACATTCTAGTCTTTAGTTCCTCTAAATAAGTAAATGTCAAACATGATGGCAATCATACTAGAAGCTTAGGATATTTATAACTTTTCCACACTGACTCTTAGAGTAGTGAAGAGGTCTGTGCTTGAAAAGGAAAGCTTCAAATAAAAGTCTTTATTATATAAATAAAAAAAATGAGGTGAATCTGGTCTGAAAAAGTTTGGTTGTCAACTCAAAATAGCATAGATAACATAATTTAAAAGCTTAAAAAGGGAAAATGTTTACTTTAGGTCACATTTTCAGAGGTTTCAGTCCATGACCAGTTGGTCCATGAGCAGTAGCTTTTGGGTTTATATCTATCATGGCAAGAGTCTGACAGACAAAGCTGCCTACCTCAAGGTTATTGTCAAGAAAAATAATGGGAGTAGCTACAACCTTAATATTCTCCTAAAGAACACATCCACAGAGACCTACCTTCCTTCCTAAGGACTCCACGTTGAGGTGTCCACTAAGCAGAGGACGAGTCAGTCCTTCAGCATCCGGCCCTTTTGGAGATATTCAAGATCCAAATTGTTGTGTTATCAAAGGAAGGCTGTTGCCTCCAAAGGTACTGCTTCTTCTCAGTCCTTATTCCCTTATGGTGTAGATTTCTGTAAACTCTTATAAATTGTTTTTCAAGTGGAAAACCTGTTTGCTTTTTATTTTTTATATAAAATCAAAGAGGAAAGAGATTATTCAAAGTAGGGTTGCTATTTCATAGCCAAGTTTTAAAGGAAAATATCCTGAAGTCATAGAGTATGACAGAAGACAGATAAAATTTTCATCAAAAATTTAAAATACGAAAAGCAACTTCTCAAAGAGTGATATGGGACTGACTAGCAAATAGAAAGTCTTCAATATTTCTGGCAAACTTTTGCAGAGCTAGCATAATTGTATCACATTGTAGTAGACAGTGACCTCAATGAAGAAATAGTGTTTTAATTTTGAAGAAATATAGTTCTGATCCATATTTTTTCCTCCTCTCAGCTAACATTTTCTGATACTACTAGACCGAATGGTTTTCAAGAGGCTTTCCTGCTCTACAATACTCTTTGATGCTAGGAAATGGATTGCTATAACCCACAGAGACAGAAATAAACAAACAAAATGTCAATTAAGATGTAAACAAGATGCAACATATAGACTTTGAAGTTTCAGAATAATCCCCAGTCCGCTGGTAAAAAAGACTAATGAGCAGTGAAATGACCAATTGTGAGCAACAGATGGAAAATAGAAAAGAAAAAGATAGAGATACAGAAACATCTGGATAAGTCCATCACCTACATAATCAGTCCCTGAATAATTCAGTGACCATTACATGTGTTTTTCTTATTTCCTAAACATTTAGCAAAGCTCATTGACATTACTCCTAAGACACTCATGAGTTGACTTTTATCAAAACAAATGCTCTTTCTAATGGCTTTACACAATGCAAAGAAAGAGACCAAAAGGAGCCTTTTGTTGTTTGGCAAATACTGGGAATTTTAGCAACCAGCTATGGTCTCCCTCTCAACTTCCCTCTGAATTCATTCTTCAGGTCTGCTCTCTGTGTCATTGGAACTTTCCCCAGGGATTTTCTCCACTGCCCTACCCCTCACTCACAGTTTCCATTTCCATTGTCACTGAATACACTCACTACCTGAAAAGGCTTCCAAATGTGAACCCCATTAAAAATGTCCCATATCTCTTCAGAGCAAACAAAATGCCCTTCAGTTTCTATTGGAGCTATAGTTAGTGCTTATTTATTCTCAATCCAGCTTATATTCCAGTGATTATGATCCACTCTATTCCACTTATCTTCAGAGTTCACCTTATGCTTTTACACAGATAATGCAGGTACACACACATACTTTCACATCAAAATTTAAAAACTACACAGAAAATACTAAAACAAAAATAATGTGATCATACTTTGGGAAAATTAATTGATTTACCTAAACTTGTATTTTGAAAGTTGTGATACTCAACTAGATTGTTGCATAATTTTCCATATAACATATGGAATCAGAGAAAAGTCTTGCCAGAAGTTTTAAAAGCTCTGTGTTTTGAAAACTTAAGGTATATATTAAGGAAAACAGGTGTAGAATTTCATATCTAATTCTGCTATCATCAAAGCCTACAAATCAAATTTTATTTTTCATTATGTTACTGAGTATGCAGTACTAGGGGATACTGCTAAACTTTTCATTTTCATATATATGAATATATATTTTTTCCTGTATTTGTTTCAAACATATTAAGTAGAGAAGAATATACTCATCTTCAACCTGAGATTATTGTAATATTCGAAGTGTTCCAAGACAGTGTTATATTATTTCATGTAAATATATGCTCCACACCCACAAAATACTCCATTCATTCTTCACATGTAAAGAAAGAATTAATAGCAATGGAAGATAAGTGACATTTTAAGTCCCTGAAGTCCACAAATGCAAACCTAACAAAGCAATACATTACAAAATGTAAAACCAAAACATAGATGTTTGGACCCTCCCTTCTTAAACTCTGTTGATTAAATTAGCCATTTTTATTTATTATGACTGTTATTCCTCTAGTTTATTATAACTAAACTTGATAAATTTGTGGCTAAACCTGGGTCAAAAAAGTGTTGCTATCAGTGCTGGTGTTTATGAAATGAACTCAGTAACAGTTATCTTGGACTGTTGTACATTTTTTCACAACTTGGCATCTCCCAACAACATGAATGTGTTTTCTCAGAAACTGAGCGCAAGCTTTCTCAGACTGTCTCCTAGTTATGCGCGCGTCCCAGAAATTATTTGCATTCCCTAGTTTAGAGGTCTGTGATTCAGTCTCTGCTTCTGTCTTCACATTATCTTCTTCATGTGTCACTGTGTATCTTGTCTTGTTTCTCATAAAGACATGCTTTGAGACCCGTCCTAATTCAGTACAACCGCATCTTAAGCATTTTCTGAATTACAGTTGCAAAACTATTCATTCCAAGTGAAATCGTAACTTGAGTTTCTGAATGCCTAGTAATGTGAGGAGCTATGATTCAATGTATGGTAATTTCATAATCAATTATTTCTGGGTAAAGGAGATAAATTCGTCCTCTGTCTTATGAAGAAGGACTTCAGCTGGACCTAAAAATTCAACTGTCATACTGAATATTAAGGGAAATAAAATATTCAAATTTTACCTAGTAATTTGTGAATGCAAATGGGGGCCCACACAAGAAAAATGGAGACTCAAAAAATAATTACAACCTTAAACTAATTACTATATTAAAAACAGACGTGTAGATCATTTAAACATGAAAAGACAAAGGAGTTTTGACTTTGACAAGTTAATGTGAAAAATTGAGAAGAACGAAAAATATTAGTTTAACCAAATTCATTTTATGAGCTTCTGCTGGCGTCCACCGCCTGATCTGGTGATGAGAATTTCTCATACTCCATGTTCAAGAAGTTTTTAATAGCTAAATATTGGAAACAACCCAAATGCCCATCATGCAATGAATGGAAAAGAAAGATGTATTGTTTAATGCACGGAGTATTATTCAGCAATAAAGAAGGATATACTTGAGACATTTCTAGATAAATGGATGCACCTTGAAATCATGCTCTTAAAAAATAAATTGGACAAACACTTGTAAAATCACATTATTTCTCTAGTGTGGGAAACTGAAAGAGTCAATGAGGATCAAAATGTACACTGTCAAATGTAAATTAGGAGGAAATTGTTCAAAAGAAAAGAGTAACTAAAGAGGTAGAATGGGAAAAGGAAGGAAGGGGAAAGACAAAAATAAAAGACCAATAAAATGGAAACAAAGCTTTGCAAATAAAGAGGGGAAGAGGGGTCAAAGGAAGAGCAGGAGAGTGGGAAACAAAATGAAATCAAGATATATCATATATAGGTAATAATTTCCTATGATGAATAAGATCATATTATATATATATAGTATAAAATAACTTAATTTTTTAAAAAAGAGAAAATTAAGGAAACATGAGAATTTTATCTCTTGTTTTCCAAAAGAAAAAGTAGAATCAGAGTGACCTTCCTGTCACTTGTGTGTTTCCTTTCCTTTCCTTCTCTTCTCTTCTCTTCTCTTCTCTTCTCTTCTCTTCTCCTTCCCTCTCCTTTTCCCTTTCTTGCTTTCTTTTCACAGTATTGCATATTGATCCCAGGACTTTTTAATTGAATGATACTCGCAATACCTCATTTCTTTTTAATTTATAATTTTGAGTCTCTTTTTAAATAGGTAGGTTGCTTTGACTACGCTTGAAATTGTGCACCTACTGTCTCACCTTCCCACTGTAAAATCATTTAATATCATATCTGATCAATGCTGCATTTATCCTACATTTCAGTCACAATATTTAATTAATGTATCTTAGAAACAAATATTAGGGAGACATAAATACCATCATTGGCTAAGCCATTTCTAAAAGATAGGTATTTTTTAATCATGTATTTCTTGAAAAAGAGATTAACAGTATTACTCTGAAAGCACTTAAACACATAGGACAAAGAAATATAAAGTGAATATGAGGGAAATAACATTTTCAATGACTTAAGAAAGCTTATTTGAAAATTATAAAACATGTTGAAAGTCATTATTTGAAGACAAGTGGAATAAAAAATGAAGACCATTAATAATACAGGTCTGCACCATGTTATTTTTCTTAAACTAAAAGAAATAAGACAGGTGTGGAATGGTGATAAGATTGTATGAGAGAATTTTATGTAATAATGTAATCTTCCATAATTGAATCTAACCCATTTAAAGGATAATTATATGGAGCTGATTGCTAAAGATTTCTAGACAATTTTATTTATTATAATTATTTGTACACTTTCCTGAGTCTAATATCACAATGAATACTTTAACTAAAAGGAAAAAGTTTTAATTTATGCCATAGGTATGCAATACTTACAGTAAAGCAGGTATGGATTCAGAGCACTTATGAGGTATGACTAAAATATACAATGAATTTTTTTAATGCAAAAGACACACTGAATGAATGTCCCTTTAAATGCATCCATTTGCTTAAACACACTTATTGTACCATTCTTGATGCTTTATTAAGCAGTTCCAGAAATCATCTGTAATATCGTTACGAAATATTATCAGAATTCCATTGATGCTGATGCAGAATGCTATCCAACAGAAACATACGCTCATAAAGAAAATAAGGTGTGTCCTCATTCATTTTATTTAAATTGTCTGACACTATATGACTTCTGCTTCTTCCCCAAAGTCAAAATAACCATGGTAGGTGTTGTAGTCAGGGATTGCTGGAAAACAATTACGTGCCGAACACAAAATTCATAACATTATTCTATAATGGTCACACAGAGTTAAATACAAGAAATGCAGGAAATCTGTCCACAGCACTAAAGATCCTAGAAAATCCAGCTGAGTTCCTGGACCCCACAGCAATGTCCTGCATGTGCACGAGTCCAGCTGAAAACCTAGAGCTAATGGCAGTGCCCCCTACAGGCCCAACTGGAGGTATAGAGCCCAAGACAATGACTCATGCAAGTCTGTTTTATGGAACTGCACTGGGAAGGCCCAAAGGTCAGCAGTGGGAGCTACAAAGTCTGTATCAGCAGAGTGAAGGAGCTGTGCCAATAGGTTGAGGGTTCTACACTGGAACCAAGAAGTAATGTTCAAAACAGGGACCAAGGTTCCCCACAAAGTACCACAGCCATCCTCAGCAACAATGACGTCCTGAGCTCTTCTGACGATGAGATCAGTAATGTACCTATGAAGAAGTCAGTGTGACAGCCTTCTTCTGGAGATTAAACAGCTCACATCTTCCCCTCCAGAGCCAGGAAGCAATGCTCAGTGTGAAGACGAGAACTCTCCCAAAGTGAGCCGCAGCCATCCACAGCAACAAGGTCCTAGCTCCTCAGATGATAATTGCTGAATTCATATCAAGGAAGCTCGCCATGACAAGCTCCTCCAAAAGAACCAACAGCTCCAAAGAGCAGCACTTATGAAAACCCACAATGCCTCTCTTCCACTTCACTTCTTTTTCTTTATGATGGCAACTTTCCTCAGATGGGTTATCTATACTCCATGCATCTGATTCAAGTATTAAGTTGACCACCAGTTTTCAATCTATAAGAGCAGCTAAACATTTTGAATTAATTCAGGACCTGACAGAAACAATGATGACATGAAGACATGAATGAGGACTTCTAGAACTGTTTCCACAGTGTCAAGAACTATGACATAGGTATTTGTGAAGGCAGGAGAGATATGTTGAAAGAATTTCACGGCAAGGTATCATTTACTATAATACATTTTTTATTAAAAAATTGACTCTAATTTGTGATCACACCTCATATTTAATCATTTCTTATTATTTCAAATATAGAAAGCATAGAAAATTTATGAGAATATGGAGATAAGGAAAATATATTTCCAGAAATTGAATGGTCATAGTGTGAAAGTCCTGAACTGAATACATAGCCATTGTCAGAAAAAAGGTTTGGTATGACTAGAGAAGAAAGACATTCAAGCCTAAGAAAATACAACTAACTCTTTTTATCCTAGTATCATAAAAAATCCTTTCAGACTTAGTCTGTGCTTCAGAGCGCTTAGTAGATTATGGAATAGGCAGATTAAATTTTATTAGATTTATTAGTCATTGATTTTTCTCCCTGAATGCAAGAATCTTATAGTTATTTGTAGCTCATTAAAAGCCCCTATGTGTGAATAATTACTCTGATACAGTTATGCAGGTTGTTCTGCTTATATTGATTAACAATAAATTTATTTGAATAAATTTTCACTGTAAAACATTATTTTATCTACCAGAAATCCATGTATGTGACTGGTTTTTATCTATCCATGTTTATCCCTACAGGCCAACTGGGGTGTATAGGTGATTGATGAGGGTCCAGCTCCTGGAGAACCCAAGGATACTGAGGTAGTGATTAGCAACAAACCTCCCATGGCACAAAACTGTTGTTATGAAGAAACAGTATTTAGTAAACTACAACTAATGTAAAGACCAAAAACAATAGCCAAGAAACAAATGGGTTCTTTGTATATAATTAAGAGCAGACAGATGAGGAGTAAGGGCAGGAGTAATTATTGAGACAAAAACAAACAAATAAATAAATCAGAAGGTAGGTTCGCATCCTTGGCTTATTTCATTTTTGTTTTCAGAGCTCTTGTGGAACCTGTTATGGATAACAAAGCACATAACTCTGGATTAAAAACTTTAATGCTGTGAAAAATTGAAAGATATTAGAAACTCAAGGCACACAGAAAAAAATCCATCATTTTTATTTTTAAAAACATGTATCAATAATTTATAAGCACAAATAATAAAATATGAGAGCAAGGTTTGATATTATAGTATTTAAAAGCATAATTTCAGCAAATTAGATTCCAACAATATTAAACTTTTTGATTCCATTTTTAATATTTCATCTTGTTATTGCATATGTTGGCAGTTATTAAAATAGGGAGTAAAGGTAAGTAAGATATTTTTCAATAGGAATGTTTGAAACACACTCAAGCCTATCATTCAAGTCTTCATTGGCATGAATTTATCTACTTTTTTATTTGCAGACTTAATTAACTTAATAAAGTGAGTTTATTAACCTATTAATAGAAGACCCCAATAGAAAAAGACAGAATTCCATCAGGAAACCCAGTTCTAGCTTGAATTTTAACTTTTTTAGCCGTCTGGGTTTCCACAAGGATTTCTGAATTGCAAGCTTTTCTCAACTTGTACGAACCAGTTCCTTAAAATACTTTTGGTTTTGATGGATGATATTGTTGCAGGCAGCTGAGTTAGTCAAAAATATTATGGGCAGTGAGATAGGACTAGGCCCTCAATAGAGCCAGTGCTGACACCTGGAAACTGCAGGGAAGCTGATGCCTCCTGCTGTGGACCAGGCCTCAAGACAAAAGACCACACAAATGAACCTATATGCTGAGGATTGATACTGTGAATAATTCCCATGCCCCTTGGAAAGAGTCACTGCTCTGTAAGAATGCCCACTTCCTATGTGACTTGCTTTCCCATTTGTCCCTAGTGTAATCAATTTTACCTGAACTATTGATCTTATTGGCTAACTATAGTTATGTCCAATCTTATGTCCATCTGCCTTGTGAGTTCCCAGTCTTCCCCCACCTTGAATCCATGGTTTTACTCTATAAAGGTCCCTAGAAGGACAAAGTCCTTGGCAACCCGCTCGGGACCTCTCTGTCTCTCTTTAGACACAAGCTTCCTTTCTCTCAATAAATATATTCTACCCTCCTCCTCCCTTGTTCCTAAAATTCGTTCTTCGATTTTGGAGAACAGAAGCTCACAGATATAGTAGGTCAGAGGTTTCATTCCCCTATATCAATATTATGTAACAACTTCACTAGGTTACAGTAACTAGATACTTTTTGAAACATTACTTTATATATTTTCATGAAGATATATCAAGATGCAATTAGGATTTAAACAAGTATCTTTTAAATAAAATAGATCACCTTTCATTATATGTGTGACCTTATCCTATCATTTAAAAGCTATGATTGAAAAAGACTAACCTTCCACCAAAAGGAAAGAATTTTACTGGGAAGGCATCTTCTTTTTGAACTATAAAGATATTCTGACTTCCAAACCTATGTACTAAAATACAAAATACCCAGTTCAAGTAATGATAATTTAGTGTCTTCTTTTCCTATATTTATTAATTTATTTCTTCTCTTCTCTAACTACTCTGACTAGTGTTTCCAGAACTATGTTGAGTAGGAGTGGTGATAGTGGAGATCCTTGTCTTTTTCCTGATTTTAGAGTGATGGTTTTCAGTGTTTGATAATTTAATATAATATAACTGTTGGTTTATCATAGATGGCTTTTATAAGATTGAGGTAAAGACCATCTATTTCAAATTTCTGTAGGACTCTTTATCATGAATGTGGTTGGACTCTGTCACATGATTTTTCTGCATTTACTGAGATGATTGTGTAATTCTTGCTTTTGGATCTGTTAATATGGTGTATTACAAAAAAATATGGCATATTACCTTCATTGATTCACATGTTTTGAACTATTTCTGCATCATTGGGGTGAATCCTACCTGGTTCTGACGCATAATCTTTTTGAATATTTGATGCATTCAATTTGCCAGTATCTTATTAAGAATTTTACATCAACCCTAAATAACCAATTGCTCATAGACAAAAGACTTCTATATAGAACATATAAAGAATTGAAAAAAATGTCAGATCCCACACAAACTCAAAGACACAATCAAAAAATGGGCATGTGAGATGCATACAAACTTCTCAGATAAAGAAACATAAATGGCAAATAAATACACGAAAAAAATGTTCAGCATCATTGGTCATTTGGGAAATGCAAATTAAAACAACACTGAGATTTCATCTCACCCCAGAAGGAATGACTATCATCAAAAAATCAACCCATAACAAATACTGGAGGGACTGTAGGGGAAAAGCAAACCCTTCTCCACTGTTGGTGGGAGTGCAGACTGACACAACCACATGTAAATCACTGTGGAGATTCCTCAAAAAACTAGGATTTGATACTCCATTTAAACCAGCTATTCTCCTTCTGGGTATCTTACCAGAAGAATTAAAAACATTATACCACAGTATAATGGATATATATATATATATATATATATATATATATATATATCTCCAAGTTTATACTATATAAACTTGGATATACTATATATCTCCAAGTTTATAGCAGTGCAATTGGTAATAGCTAAATCTTGGAAATAAGCTGTGTTCATCAACCATGGAATGGATAAAAATGATTTGTTTTTAATAATGGAGTACTACACAGCCACAAAGAATGCTAAAGTGGAGACTTTTATAGGTAAATAGATGCAATTTGAGAACATCTCACAAGCAAAATAAATCAGACATATATGTGTAAATATTATATTGTCTCACTAGTGTGAGCAACTGAAAGAATAAATAAAATCCCAAATCTACACTAGATAATGTGAATTTTAAAGAAACTGTTCTAAAGAAAAGACAAACTATGATAAGGGAGAGGAAAAAGTAGGAAAGGTAAAAAGGAAAAATATATGCATACATAAGATAGTTAAGATAGTTATACAGATAGTTTTTCTTTGTTATTCAGAAGAAAGGTTTGTCATAATATTGTTTAGATAAGACATCAAACCTGTATATTGTACTCTAAATAACTGCTATGAAGACAAGAATAGAGTGTGTTTATTATTATAACTGTCCTACTACCCTGTTTTGAAACTGTTTCATTATTATTTTTATCTTTTTTTGCTCTTTAAAAATAAAAAAGCAATGCCCAAGTTAAGGAAAGAAAGATTTATTTAGCTCACAGATTGTGGATGGTTCTGTCTGTGGTCACCTGGTTCCAAAGCATGGTGGCATGGAAGAGGGGCAACAATTACAGGTAGCAAAAGATAGAAAAAGCAACAAGAGCATGAAGGAGAGAGAGAGCAAACCTCTTTTTCTCCCTTATGTGGTAAGCAGGCTGGTTCCCTGGGCAGGTTAGCACTCACACCAGCTGCAGTGTCCTCCTCTTGCTCGGGGATGAGGCTGTTTGCAAAGTGAGGATTCTGGCTGTCTCCTGAGTCACACAGTTAAACTTCCTACCTTCTCAAGGTGACACAATAGATCAAGCATTACAACTCATCCCAAGTCAGTTTGACAACCAGACAAACTTATGGAAACCAATTTCCAGATGGAAAGACAGGTTTATTCTTTTTGTTTCACAACTTGAACATTACCACCCAGGTTTAACAATCTTTAAGAACCAGTATGAAGTATATCAACATTGTATTAGAAATATAACATTTTGAACTGGACTCGCAAAGGCTCATGTACATCACTATGTGTAAAGCAATTTAGTCCATCTCCAAAGGTTCCCAGAGTACTAACACTTTCATCATTGCTGAAAGACCAAGTTCCAAGTCTCCTCTGAGCTGTAAGGCAAACTCTTAGCTGAAAGTCCCTATACAAATGAAAAGTTAGTTAAACACTTGTGAAATTCAGTGTCACAAGATATACATTATCATTCCAACAATTACAAACAAGAGCATACAACGCATTAGGACCAAAGCAAATCCAAAATCCAGCAGGGCAACATTAAGTCTTGTAGTACCATTTCCAGCATATAAGGCAATCTGTGAGAAGTGGTGAACTCCCAAGCACTTCATAGCGCTCACCCCTATTGCAGTTCTGGTGTTTGTAGCTCCCATGGTTTCTCTCTTGAGCTAGTTTTTCTTTCTCCTCAAAGTTCTCCTTAGATGATCCACATTGCTGGATTTTCTGAATTTCTGGGGTCTCCACTTCTCCTTAGCTTCATACTCACAGCTTCACATATTGCCTTTTCAGGGCAATATAGACTCCTAGGTCTTCTAAAGTTGAAGCAGAAGCCTTTTTAACCCCATAACTCTTTCATTATGCATGTACCGAACTCCAGCACTACATAGATGATGCCAAGGTCTGCAGTCACCTGAAGCTACATCCAAGCTTTCCTCTTAGTGTAGGGGTTGAGTGCCTGATTACTGGGCAATCTGAGTTCAATTCTGAGGAGCAAATTTTCTGTGTTGCCACCGTTCTGGAACATGATGCGCTAAAGATCTCCTCGAAGTTTTTCAATTTTGTAGTTTTGAGGCTGCAAAGGGAGGAGAGTTACTGCTTCTTGTGATGCTTTCAGGCCAGTTTTATATTCTGCTGGCCCTTCTCAGCAACTGGGACCTCCTCAGCTCTGTCAGCATAGGCTAACGCTTTACTGAAGCTTCTCTTCTGGCCAAACTCACATCTTATTTCATTGTGTTGGGCTCTCTGCCCCTTGATTCTCAACATAGATATAGATAAAAGTCCTCAATAATAGTCTTGCCACAGCAGCAACATTAAACTACCTTGAAATTTCTTCTTCTTGATTAGTCTGCCACCCTTATTCTCAGTCTCAGGCAAAGTCTTTGGACCTCAGTAAAATGCTGCAAATCTTTGTTCCAAGCCATAACATACATTTTCTGGAGTCCAAGAGCCAATGCAGTCCTTCTTCCCAGCAGAAACTTCCCAAACCTGGTTTTTACCAGCAAAATTTCTGTCATGCTTCTGGTCTTCTGAGCTCTGACCATAATCTTTCATACAAAGCAGTCTCAGGCACTTCAGCTCTACTCTGTCAGGTGATATCACTGAACCTTTTCAAACTCTTCTCACAAGCCATTCACAAAGGCTCTTGGACAACATGTTCAAGTACAGTCAAAGCAAAGACCCCACTACTGGTACCAAATTTTGTCTTATTTACTTTTATTTCATTGCCTAAACAAAGTACTCAACACACAAAATTAAGAAAGGAAAAGTTTATTTAGTTCACAGTTTGTGGAGGTTTCTGTCCATAATCAGCTTGTAGGCAGGATGGCATGGAAGAGGAGCAACAGTTTAAGGTGACAGAAGAGAGCAAAATCAACAGGAGAACAAAGGATAGAGAGCATGCCTATTTTCCTCACTTATGTCGTAAGCAGGCTACTCCTTGTAGAGCATGTATAGCACTTGTATCTCTGTGCCCTTTTTCTGTACAGGATGAGAATGTTCACATGGTAAGGACCCTGACCCACCGCTGAGTTACTTACCTAAACTTCTAAACTTCTTAACTTGATATAATATATCAAGTTTTCCCAGTCCTGTCTGTGAATAAAAGTACTATGTTCATGTAGGAAAATGTAGAGTCTTCCATTTCTGGTTTATCAGGTTTCTTTTCTGTTTAATCCTACATAAGGGTCCCATGTAATTAGAAAGAATAAAGGCATTTTGCAAAAGTTATTTTAGGAGTTTGATCTTCAAGGTGGCTCTAGTGCTATAGTCAATGTAATAGAAAGATGGACCAAAGACAAACACTCATAATAAGAGAAGAGGATCAAAGTAATTGCCGATTAGTTATAATTTAGAAAGTTCTATTGGTCAGCTTTCCTGTTTTCTGGAACATAATATCCAACAACCACAATTTAAAATAATAGAGACCTAATTTATCATGTGTATCAGGGAAATCATTTCACGGTGGGCTGGATCGAAGGCAGAAACATAATGATGGCAAAGCATTACGGAGCAAAGCCATTTACTTCACAGTGGTTGAAAAACTGATCAGAACAGTGCAGCGGTTGAAGCGGTTCAGGCCACCTCTGTGACCTACATGCACGCCTGCAGTGGTGTGCTCCACCAATCCCTAGACAGACCCCAAAGACCATCGATTTGACAGTGAATTCGAATCACTACAGAAGGTGACCTTGTGATGACCAAGAGTTTTGCAAATGCTACATTTTTCCAGTTTCAATATTTTGCTCAAAAGTAAAACAATACATTTTGAGTAGATTTTATGGAGAAACTATACTGGTAGATGCATAAACACGTTATGATGTAGTCAAGTTGGCTGAAGTTTCAATATTCACAGAGTTCAGCATAACTCATTAAAACTCATAAAAGATCACATTAACCTTGTGCAAGCTTGTGAGAGACTTGGATTACCCCCCCACAGAGATTTGCGAAGGAGAGATTCTCCTGATCACAAAAGGAAGTATAAGGAGGAGAGCTGTCTGCATCTAGTGATTTTTAAAACTGAAGCTTCAGGGATGACTTTTAATCAGTTCATTCTTATATCAGGACAATATAGGTACTGTGAATGCTCTTGTTGAATCCATACAAGTATGGTATTTACTACTGCAGGTTTGAGAATTAAACCTGGAGGAATTAGGGTTAAATTCTTAAGGAAGGCATTTTGGCAAAGCCTCATTTGTTAAATGTAGCTAGCAAAGCCTTGCTCACAAGTAAATGTCATGCTAAAGAATCTTTTGAGAGTCTGTGGCTTAAAATGCAAAAGCTGTGTACTCCTTTTCTGAAAAGCTTAAAGTTGAAGCCAAGTTTGAAAAATTTAATGATTTATGTTAAAATAAATATGAAAGAATACTGATTATACACAGAACAACTCATTAGTATTTCTTACAAAGAGATGGCAACTGAAACACAAACTTCATGAACAACTTAGTTGTTTTATTTTTAAAATTGTATTCAGCATTACAGTTTAAAAAGACTACAACAGAGAAAGGAAAAACCTACATGTTGATATTGTGCATGATGATCTGTTTCACATCGTGTCCGATGTACTTTTTTTCTGAGGGCACCGTGGTTAGAAGGAATGAGCTTTTTAAAAGAAATTATAGCACAGATAAAGCAAAATAAGAAGGTCTTTTAATCCTGGACAGAAAAGAAGAAAACAAAAGTGCTTAGAACTCAATAAAACTTCATAAAAACACCTAACTTTGCACTGAAAGAAGAAGCAGTGGAATAAAAACCAACTTCACGTGGTAATAGTTGCAATAAAACCTGACACGAGGTGCCCAAAGAGCAAAGTAAATATAACTTTATGAATGTTAGAAGACTTGTTTTGCCGATGTCTGCATTGCTTCCTTCAGAAGCAGAGTTTGCCTGTCCCTCTGTCTCATCCCTTTCCAGTGGGGAGGCTGGAGGGTTAGCAACCTCTAACCAACACGGAGAGAGCGGACCACCACCTGGCTTCGCTGCTACCTTTTACCCTTCTCAAAAACTGGTGCTCATTATGGAGTTACTGAAAGTGACCTTTCGTCTCTATATCAGCAAAAAGTATTTTTCCATCTAGGCTTGTGTGAGTCACCTCTTTCTTTGTGACAATGGTACCTGCAACTATGCAGTCACTGGATTGATATCCTGAGATTGTGGCTCCTGTTAATAAGCAATGGCTCTCTCTCTCTCTCTCTCTCTCTCTCTCTCTCTCTCTCTCTCTGTATATGTATATATATATATATATATATATATATATATATATATATATATATATATATATATATATATATATAGTGTGTGTGTCTCTTGTTTTTTAAAAATAATATAAATTATCTATTTTAAAGGATACACTAGGGCATTTACTATACTGTAGAAAAATCACTTCTAACTCAAAAATAATTTGCCAGTGTCCCAAAAGAGATAAAGTCACTGTTAAACAGTCCTCTTTCAGCAACACCTAATAACTACTGTTTTCTGTCCACTTGCATTGACATATTAAGTATCAAGGAGATTTATAAAAATGTGACCATTAAACGTGATCTTTCCTATGTGGTTTATTACACAATGATGAAATATTGCTAATATTTACCTATGTTGTAGAATATAGCAAATATTTAGGAAAACTATCAAATTTACTTACTATTTTTAGAATTTTTTTACTTAATTAAGTGTGTTGGTACATAGTGATCACATTTATTACAGAGAATTTGAACGTGTAGTTAATATAACTTGATTTGCCCCATCCCCCTACTTCTTTTCCTCTCCTTATTTATGAAAGCTTAGTTTCCATATTTTCCATCTTTTCTCATCATGTTTTTTTTCTTATCCCATCCTTCCTTTCCCCTATCTCATCTCTAGTTATTCTTCTCTTTTAACTATTTTCTTCCTATTTCATAATATCTATTATTCGTTTCGATCGTTATTTACATTTTTGGTTTCTCACACCAGAAAGACAATGTGGTGTTTACATATGTGTTTCCAATTATTTCCGCTAAGAGTACAGTCCAAGGCACACCCACTGGTTGTTAACTGGTAAAAGTTCTTTAGATATTTGGACGATAAACTCTTCAGGATAAAGATATAAGATTCTGAGACCATTTTCTTTGTTTATTTCTCTTTCATGATAAACTCCTTTGTCTGCCAAATTTTTCAAGTTTACAAATTCAAGTTATCCAGTTTTTTCTTTTGTCATTTAAGCTTTTGCTGGTATTTCCAAATACAATATAATAAAAAATTTCCTTCATATTTACTTTACATATGTTGTGAGGTCTACAGTATGGATTTATTCATTTACATATGGATATTCAATTGACCTAGCACTAAATGTTAAAAATATTATGCTTTCACTATTTAACAAAATTTAGAATCATCAAAGTATTAATAATACTTTTATTTTTAATTTAATTTTTATTTAACAAATGAAAGTTTTACATATTTATGATTTTCAACATAATATGTTTAAATAGGCATACATTGTGAAATGGTTAAATTACTTACCTATTCATTACCCACTACTCATTTTTTCTGTTAAAACACCCTGAATCTAATATCTTATTAATTTTCAGGTAAACAATATTTGTTAGAAATGTAGCCACCATGGTGTAGTGTGGATTCTTCAACTTATTTTTCCTGTCTATCTAAAATTTAGTGATTTTAGCTAATGTGCCTCAATTCCTCAGCCAGACTCTGGTCACTATCCTTTTAGCTAGTGTTGCGGTTTTGCTTATTTGTTTATTTTACTTGATTGGTTTGAGATTATGAGGTGTTAGTTTTTTCAGCACTTGGTTTCATTCACTTGGTTTAGCACACTGCACCTTCATCTATAAGTAAGATATCCTTGTTACAAATAAGGTATCCTTAATTTTAAGGGTAGATGAAATTGTATTGAATATGTATGTCATATTTTCTTCACCCATTTCATTGAGTGTCAGTGTCTTTTATTTCCTATCTCAACAAATATACAATGCTGCAGTGAGCATGAGAATTCAGATATCTCTTCAAATGGAGATTCGATTTCATTCAGATACATACCCAGTAGTACAATTACTGGATCATACAATAGTTCTGTTGTTAATTTTTAAAGAAATATCTATTTCTCCCCATAACAGCTATGCAAATTTCTATTCTAACTTTTGCTCTCCATCTTTCCCAGCACTTCTCACCCCTTGTCGGGTTGATGGCAGTCAGCAGGTGTGAGGTACTGATCTACCTTGGTTTGTTTGTACTCTTTCTCATATTATTCAGGATGTTGAATATTTTTTCAACATTTTGTGCCTATTTTGTGCATTATTTTGAAAGATACCTATATAGTAATTATTTGAATATCATTTTATTAAATATTTGACATGCTCCTAAGGAATTTGTGTACCTTTTCTTATGGAATATCCATTTTATGTTCATTAAAATTTATTATTTTGGAATTGAGCCAAAAGGATGTACTTACTTATCTGATTGATTTCGTGAACAGATGAATTCTATTTTGGTTTTATGTGCTTATTTCTTCAGCTCTTATTATTTGTTAGTAAATATTCACTGTACAAAAGTATCACATTCTTCAAACGTTAGATGGAACATGTATATAATACATCTTTTTTTCATTTCTGTCTCCTTCCCTCTCTATCTCATTGACCCCATACTTTTACAAAAATCTGCTTTTTCCTATGATCTGTCTTTATTCTGTTCTTCTGTTTATATTTGTGTTTCTCAGATGAAAGAATGTATGTGATATTTAAGCTTATGTGTTTGATTTATTTCACAGGCTTATGGCTTCAAATTACATCCATTTTCCAAAATTTCTCTCTCTTTCTGGCAAGTATTGCTTCTTTGTGTTTAAAGACTACATTTGTTTTGTCAGTTCATCTACTGATTGACATATTAGTCAGTTCCATGTTTCAGATTTTGTGAGTTGTGCAGCTGAAAGCGTGAGTTTTTAAAAAAATGTTAATATGTTGGAAATGTTGCCTGAAATTAACAATTAAAATGAAATTGATTTCATTTTACAATATTCATTAAACCATGTTAAGCAGTATGCCTGTGATCTATCCACTTTGTTTACCAAGAGAATACTTTCAAGTCACTTAGATAAAATTCTGAAAATATACTGAAAACAGTTATGCAGGAAAAGAATATTTTGGTAAATAAAAAAGTTTGCAGGTAGGTGGTTGCGTAGTTGTACAATAATATGAACTAAATGTCAGTCAACATTAAATTTAAAAATAGGTAAACTCATGCATTTTATGTTATGTATATTTTACAGCAAGAAAAATGAAATTGAATGATCATGTTCTACTCCCTGTTTTCCATATGCTTGACAAGATAAAAGCAATGGATTACGATCAATTTCTGCACAATTTGTGGTCAATCAGCTTTCATTAGCTGGGTAGAGCATGGCCTTACCATAAATTTATAAAAAAAGCAGTCTCAGATACAAAGAGTCCACTGTATCCTTGCTTACAAGTGAGCCTTCAGTAGATTCCAGTGAATACTCAAACTAGAGGAACTGTATTGAGATTTCTCCCAAATAAGAACAACCTGAATGTCTCCATTAATTGTGTCACCCTCCATAGGGCAGTTTGTCTGCCTTCATCATGAGAAAAGTGAGAGCCAGGTAATGAACAGTACACTTTTGATTGGTAATGGAGATCAGTGGCCACATCACAGATTTAACTATAGAAATGGTACACATGAGACTGCGGAGAAGCTTCACTCTGCTGAAACCGCTGATGTTTATGCTAAGTATACTAATGCAATCTGTGTGCTAGCTGTTTCCAGAATTAATAATATTATTTCTGAGTCTGCTTACAAAATTCATTTCCCTTAGAGGACAAAAATGAAAAAGCACTTTAATATTGAAGTACAATTACCACATTAGTCAAGAATCTTTCAGAATATTTATGAAGGAAATGTTTAGCATTCTGATTTGATCATTATATGTTACATGCATGTAACAAATTTTGACACTTCATCCTATATACCTTCGTACTTAAGATAATAACATTTCAAAAATTAAGTCAATAAGATTCAAGTTATGAACATTTCAATGATTAGGCTGTGAATTAAGGAATCCAGTCTCTCACTTTTTTCAGTCATGTTCTATCATAATTTCAGAATATGATTTCAAATACCATACTTTGAATAAATGTTTTGTATCTAAAAATCAATAAAATATAAAATATTGAAAATGTACTTCTTGATCACTAATGCTTTTATTTCATAGGCAGTGCTTACCTTTCTGTGCAGTTTTCACAAATCTTGTGGATACAGTGATCAGTAAATAAGATGAGGGTAGAGATATTGAAGAACAGAAATATAGAATGTGTGACCATAAATCAAAGTGTACCATTGCTAAGATCACTCTCTGGGTATGATACAGAGCAAAGTACTACTGCTTCCCTGACTGCCACAGTTTAGGCTATTTCTCCAAATTTATTATGTGTCTAATGTGAATGTGAACACATTTTATTTTATGAAATTGTAAATGGAAAATAGCCATATTTAAGGAAGGTGCTTTAGAGTATGCTATAGGTTGGTCCCAACATTCACAAATAAGAAAAAGAGTATCTAAGGGAAATGTTATAATTATTCAAAATAATTTCTGATTATGAGGTTGATAAAATAATTTATTTCATTTCTGTTAGCTAGTTAGACATTACATTACTAAAAGTTAACATCTAACATTGCAATAAAAATGTCTGCAGAAAAAAATCAGTAAAGAATGCATGAAACAAAAATTTTGTGAAACTTTTTGAAATTTGCCAAAAAGAATAAAAAACTTGGAACAAAAACTTGGAACAATTTTTATAATTAAAAAGACTCCAAATCATGATGCTAAGTGTTCAAATCAAATTTAAATATCCAACACAATTCAAATTAAAACCTAAGGAACACATAACAAGTTCTAAAGTTTATAGAAGAATAAACATTCAAATATTCAAATAGTCTTTTTCCAAGACCATTTGACGAATGGCCTTCAGAGAGTCATAATACAGTCTAAAGTACATTTTGTCAAACCAACAAAGGAATTAGTTAAAGATAAATACTGAAATTTGTAAGCGGTTCACAAACGTGTGTGTGTGTGTGTGTGTGTGTGTGTGTGTACAGTTTCTGCAAGAAATATTTTCTTTGAAATATGGCAAATGAAAAAATAGAAAGCATTAAATTAATTTTCAAACCACTTAATTAAGAACCTGACTTTGAAAGACTCTACTAGTTAAATAAGGAACGATTCTGATAGACAAAAGGGAATATGCAATGGATTGAAACACAGGAAATGTATTTGATTTGTGATACAAAATAATATTAAAAGAAATTCTTAGTACTGTTTGGAGGATATTGTGAATAAGCTCATATTTTGGAGAATTATTAATGATACAATTAAATATCTATTATCCGACTTTTAAAAAGTCTTTATCTTAAAATAACTAAATAGATCATACTTCTTGTGTTTCCATATTGAGAGTTGAGCATATGTTGGGATAGATATGCCTTTAATTATGTCATTAGCAGGAAAACGGATGCCATTAGAAGTCTAGTTAAGTGAAGTTTGCAAAACAAAACATGTTAAACTCAGAAAAATACAAATCACATGTTTTTGCTAACATATGGAATTTTAAAAAGGTGATATTAGAGTAGAAGGGTGATACATACATTATCAAAATATTTGCATGCATGAAAATATAACACTGAAATCCAAAATTCTGCAAAATTCATAAGCAGTAATAAAATATATTTTAAAACTAGTACAGCTGTTGTAGAAATTAGTGTAGATATTTCTCAAAGAACTAAAAATAGAAATTCTATTTCACCGAGCTAGTACCCTCCTAGGTATATTCTCAAAAGAGCCAAAGTGATCATGTTACAGAAAAACATGTATATACATGTTTAAAACATTACAATTCACAAAAGCTAAAGCTTGGAAGCTGTCCAACAACAGACAAATGAGTAAAGAAAATGTGTCTATACCTAATGGAATACTATGGGGTTATTAATAAAGATAAATTCAACATATTTGTAGGAAAATAAATAAACCTTTGAAATATAATTTTAAGTGAAACAAATGAGACACACAATCTTAAATACAGTATTGCCTCTCATTTAAATTAACCACAGTACAAATGAATAGCAAAATAAAAGATTACTAAAAAGATAGATCCTTTGAACATGGAAAGGAGACCACGAGACCCAAGATATGAGGAAAAGGGAGCGAGGAGAAGGGGACATAGAGATGATCTAAAATGTGTGAGATACAGATGAAGATAAATGTGATCATTATATGTCACAAATGTGAACTAGAAATTGTAATAGTGAAAATGGGGAAAGATGATCAAGAGATGGAGGAAAGTAGCTGGCTAGAGCAGAGAAAGAAAACAAAAATAAGTAGAAGATTTTAAATACGTGTACTCACTCCTTAATATGAATGTAAGCATCACATACTGGAAGCATGTTCTAATAAAATAAGGTAAAATATAACAAAACTAAATAAAATAAATTGCTGGCCAGCACAGGCCACATAGTTAAACTTTTTCTCAGATATTATAATATTCATTATCTCTATAAATTCCTTTTCATTTTCATTGTTTTGCTGCTTTCCATTTCTTCATTTGCATTTCCTTTCTTTTTTATCTCCTCCAATATATTGATTCCTATTTGATTTATTATTGCTTGTAGTTTTAAATCTGTTAAACATTTATTTGTTAAAAGCTGTAAAAATATAGGAAAATGTAACAAAACAGCTGTTGAGGGACATTTTACTCCAGTTAATAAGTAATTGTTCAAATTCTGTTACTCCCATTTTTAAAACTTTGGCAAAATAATGGATCTAGCTTTTCACCAAAGCTGCCTGCCCAAATCAGAGCAAAACTGACCACTCGTTATATGCATGCTGATAGAATTGGAAAACTCCTCCAAAAAAGAGTTTTGCTGGAAAGCAAAAGCTGAATATGAATAAGGATCTATGTAGTGAATTTCTTTTTATGAAATATGAATGACAGAAGCAAACTTAAAACAGTAGTATAACCAAGTCAGCCAAATTCAAGATATGGCTAGTACTATGCACTAATCCAGAGAATGATATCAAGCAAAATGAAAAGATTTTCATAAAGTGATTGATCAAACCAAGACATAGAATAAGTTAAACATTTTAAAAGTCTCTTTAAAACATTTGAGACAAACATATTCTTTAATTGCATTAAAAGTTATTTTGAAAACTACAGTTTGTAACACAATTGAGTAAATTTAAATACCAATTACTGGATGACACCAAGTAACTTAAATTTGCTGATACCAAAAACATATGCTTGTGGCCAGGGATTTAGTTCTGTGGCGTAAGTGCCTGCCTGGCAAGTTTGAAGTCATCAGTTCAATCGCTAGTACCAAACAAAACAAAACAAAACAAACAAACAAAAAAAGTATACTTCATCTCCATACTGCATGCTTTAAAACAGAAACTAAGATTCCTTTACAGTTACCTAGTTTAATATTTATGAATGGACAGTTAGGAAGTTCAACTAGAGATTGCATGTTAGAGAAAGTGGAAGGGTGACAGATGGAAAAGATGGCCACAATTTGAAAATTATGGCACAATTAAAGCAACAGTTGCCTTACATTTTTTAGGTATCTGGGTGATCTAAGTCCTTTTGAGGTCTTGTTAATAATGTCTAGTGCCTTTTGTATTGAGCTTAAATTCAGTCAAAAGGATAAGAAAAGATAGTAGTAGATTTAAAAGTCTGGAAAATATAAAAAAGTAAAATGCTACCACATTATAGGCTGTTTAGATTTTTAGTTTCCATGTTATTTCTGGACTTGAAAAACAAGAATATACACACTACAGAAAAGTAAGACATCATAGACATTATATAAAAATGTTTTTTAATGACAATATCATATGAATAAAATTATAACAGAAAGAAAAGGAATATATAATTATAAAACCTACCAAAAGACTGTTATTCTAAATCTTTTGCTGTATGAATGTACTAACATAGTTTCTTGTGGCTGTAACTGAATTCATTATTCAGAGATAATCACTGATACTGAAGATCAAAACTCTATTTGCACAGTATGGAAATAATAAAATGCAAAAGAGAAAATTTACAGTGTGATACATCTGCATTTGACACAGATGTTTTAAATCGTTATACCGTAATTCATGACAGATTCAAAAAATTTAATAAATTAAATCAGTATAAAATGTATGTATTACATAGCCAATTCTAATTATCCCTTATCTTTGGTATGTGCTTTCCTAAAATTGTTACCATATTTTAGATGTACAATGTAGAACTTAGGGAATATAGGCACAGAAAATATAAAGAAAACTGAAAAGGAATTTTACTAGACAGAGAAAAGATATAGCTATTTTTAAATTGATAAAATTGAGAAAAAAGTTTATATCTTGTCAGCAGATATTTATGTTGATACTGGAAGTAATATGACTAATCTCTCTTGAAATATTTTGCCAACATAATTGGAGATTTATAATTTCATCATAGCAATTTAATGTTCCTATTTAACCTACTGGTACTGGTATATTGCCTACTATAATGTATGACTAATGTGCAGATATTATGGTCAAATTAAATATTTTTCCTCCTTTAATGTGTAGTCAATAGCTAAGGCAATTTTCTGTCCTGAATGGTTTTTGAAGTTCCAATGTTTTCTCATACTTGTACAAATTTCAATTATTACACATCAAAATTCACACAAATATATAAGAAAACAATGTTGCAAAGAAAAATGTAAAAAGTTTGAATAATCCTGGTTCATAAAGTTATAAAAATGTACTCATCTTAATTGTGACTCTTAAAAATTGCAAAATAAACCATCAGGAACACATTATTGAATATTTTCTGGACTGACTAAATAGTAATAATCTATTAATAGAAGAGATTCACCAACATATGATGTAAGATAAACTCAAATGCTCTTAATGAATATATTCAGCAGTAACTAATGTGAAAATATCATGGTATTACTTAGTGAATTTTATAAAATTGACTAGGTGAATGACCTAATTGTATGCTTTCAGGAATATAGCAAGGCCTGGTATACCTGTATCAAATTCTGTAATCTATTTTTAACTCTTGAAGAATCTTCATACTAACCTCAGTAGTTGTTCCATTTGTTTACACTTGTACCAAAAGTGTAAGAGGGTTCATTATTTTCTGCATCCTTGCCAAAATTCATTGTTTTTCTTTATCTTTTTTTAGTTTTAATGTTTTTTATTTATTTTAGGTTTTTATAGAGAATAAAATGAAACAAAATAAAACAGAATAGAGCCGATCCAAACAAAACAGAGAAAGTGATACAGGATTTCGAACCAAGATAATGAAAAACCAACAATGGCTACTATAATGGCTCTCATTATCTTCAAAGAAGCCACCTATACCATCAGTTATGACAGCCATTATCATGGTTTTAGAAGTTCAGTTCATAATAACTAATATATGGATATTATTTGCAAGAAAATGAAACTAAAAACCGTCATGTTAACTGAAATGTGTCAGGCTCTGAAATTTAAAAATTTCACAATCTCTTTTCTATAAACAATCTTTTAAAAATGACTAAAGATAAATTTAAAAATCAAAAGAGAAAGGACAAGAGAGTAGAAAATGTATTTTTGGAGATGGAAAGGAGATGGGGAAGGAGGAGAAAAGGGTGAAAGGGTATTAGAATGAAAATTACCAGGATGAGTCATATGGACACAATAAGATTCCAAAATGAAATTCACTGTTCTGCCTTACAGCATACACAAATTTTAAAAAGTAACAACAAAACACCTGGGTATCCTGTAAAATAATAGTGACACTTATTTTTGCATAAAATTGTCTATTTATATGTATGCATGATTCAAAGAGATCTCTTCAAATTGCTTTTAAAAACTGAAGTTGTTTATTTTCATCACCCCATGTTAAAATATACTTAAAAATTTATGCATAAAACACTACAAGTATTCATAATGGTCTTGCTTAAATACGTTTAGTTTTTTGTTGTCTTTTCATCCTACCATTACAAAATATCTAGGAAATTAAAAATCACCTTCTTGTTTCTTTACTTCTCTGCTTTATAGAAATACAATTGATAAAGTTGCTTATATTTAAGTTGTATGACTTGATATTTTGGTATATACGTACAATGTGAAATGATCACTAAAATAAATGTATTCATTAACTTACATAATTATAATTTCATTTTTATTTATTTCAAATAAATAACAACATGCTATACAATTTAAAAAGCTATGCAAATATGCTATAAAATTTAAAAAGCAGTAACATTTACAACAAATGTACACATATTTTTCTCTTGAATGTCAATTTTCCCAAACAGCAAGCTTTTCTAAAATACTCCAAAATATTTTGATATGTAGAGTAACCTTAAGGGAAAATATATGTCAAATACAAATACAAATTCACAATATTGAACAACAATGACAACTTACTTTTTCTTAGAAATATAAAAATTGCTTTATAGAATAATAATTCTATTTGAAACTTATTTTCCATCTAACACATCCAAGCCCAAAGTTACACACTGTTGAACCATTTACTTCATCTCTTTCTCCATCAAGGGTGTCAAAGGACTGAGTAACCCTAAAAGAAATCTTGAGGCTGAAAAAGCTAATAGCTAAAAGGTTGTTCTTTGCAAAAATAGTCACTTACTATAGGAAGTGACATAGTAAAGGATAGTACATAGTCCATTAATGGAATTAAGTGATAAATTCATTTTTTACAAAATCACAGGTCACAAGACAGTAAATATATCTGATGAAAAGTGGGTTTCCATTTAAATTTTCTTGGTATTGGTGTTATTGGGACTATATAGTGAAAGATGCTAGCATTTATGGACAGATGAATCACAAAAGTTTATCAGCTAATGCTGAGAAGACAAGACACACAGAGTGAGTAGTCGCTGCAGATAAAACAATCAAACACACAAACAGTTAACAGCAGTTAAATGAATCAGCCTATTGATCCTTGCTTATCTTAGTACTGAATAATGAAACAACAGGATTTAATATTCATCTATCAGTTTTAGATCTCAATTTCCTGAAATCAAAGGGACAGAACTAAATGATATATGAAGGTCCCTTGCAGTTCTTAAATAAAAGCTTAGCATAATTCCAATTAAATTAAATGCTAGGCAAAACTCTAATTTAAAAGGGAATTGGTTTATTGTCAGTCTATATATTCTCTTCTTTCTATATCCCTCAAGACACAGGGGAGAGTAATAAAAAAAACAAACAAAAGTATGTAGCAGAAAACATAACTCCAGAATTTTGAAAACTCTTACCAACAGGGAGATAAAACTGAATGGAGAAAATGATAATTTAAGATTTCTGTCAAATCCACTAGCTTCACTGATAAAATGCAGAAAGATTATTTCTTACCCCAATTACTTCTTCCCTTGACTTTAAGTACCAATGTTTGGAACAAATTGATTGACAAATGGAAAGAGAAGGTAGGCAGCCTTTTGTCTCTTGTACAGCTATCACTTTTTCAATGGTCTAAATCCCACACATTTATTTCCTACATACTATTTTTCAGTATTTACCCAGAAAGAATAATATCTTTAAGCAAGACAAGTGGGGAAAATTATCTAAACTTAAGCGTGTGGAGTCAATGAGAAGGCTAGGGTTGCTGAATTCTGGGATAGTATTAATTCAATACATTAGAGAATAAATCATCCAATCTTTGTGAACATGGCCTTTTAAATATTTCATGATCTTTTTGCACCACTGTTTCTCCAGGCACAAGCACTTGAGCACGGTAGTAAAGTTATAATGTCCCTCTTAACTTCTTCCCTCTTTTAATCTTTTTTTCCTTAAGGATTTTTGAGATATGAATTTTAATGGATAACCTCTAGATGCAAAATCACTCAGTGCCTCCCACTTATTTATAAATAATAAATAAACTAAGTAAGTTAACGGGGTGCATCAAGACCTAAATGGAGTGATCCTGTTTCTGATGGGAGACTCAGCTGGAGCTCTGCACCTTCACCACAGGCCCTGGTTTTCTTTCACTCTCCAAACATACCGCTTTACTTTATGCCTGATGTCACTGCATATTCACTGGTTCTTCAGTTCATCTTTTCTTTCCACCTTCTCTTTACTAGATTATGTTATTCTTTAACATCACAAGTCAGTGATCACTCCCCAGGCAAGACTTCCTTGATCATTGCACCCTACATCCAAGTCAGAAGTGGTGGTGAACGCTTATAACTTCAGCAATGAGGAGGTCAAGGAAAGAAAATCATGAGTTCAAGGTCCGCCCCAGCTAGACAGGCTGTTCACACCAGGCCCGGACTACATAGTGAGCTTCTGTCTTTAAAAAGAAAATAGAACAACATAACAAAACATTCAAATGTGGCTCTATCCACTTATATTGAAAGGTCTCATCACATATACCACATATTCACTGACATAGCTGCATGATTGCTTAATTACTCAGTTTCATCAATTTTATGAGCAAAGACTTCAGAGACAGGAAATCACATGTTTTATATGCTATTTAATCTTCATACACGAATGTTTCCCATTACTACTTGGTGGATTTTTATACATACATGTTGAACTGATCTAGAAATAAATGAAAATATGTAAAAAGTTTAAAATTTAATCCAAGATGATGTGTGTTGAAATGGTAGGATAAGAAAGGTTAGAAGGAAAATCAATAAGCATGAGCACAGTACATGATGCAATGGGTATATAGTAATGTACACTTCAGACTAAGGAAAGTGAAATTGATAAACATTCAAAATCAATATTATTGTGAATGAAGATAAATTACAAAAAATACACCTATTAGAAAATAGGTAAAGAGTGATAATTCTGTTATCACTAAATGTACTATTATCTTAAAAATCAATGTAAAATTTGTGACATATCTAAGACTTTATTGAGCCTGATGAGAGTTTATGGTTCTAGAAAATGTAATGCCTAGGTCTAAAATCAAAGTGCTCAGTAATGTTGTAAGAACCTCACCCTATGTCCAAGTCAGAAGTGTGGTGAATGGTTACAAGTGACCTCAGTTTTTATATCAGTTCTTCAATATGACCCAATCTCACAAGTAAGATGTGGAGTGTCACAAATAGATTCCGAACACAAAATGAGTTTGTATTACAGTTAATGAACCCAGCCCATAAAACCCCCCATATCACAAAGGAGGCATCTATCAAATCCTCCAAATCATTGCTCTGGAGAAAACAGTATCTTATTATCCAGAATTTCCTAAAAGAGATATGATTTGTATCATAGTAGGTTGTTAACTACAAAGATAACTTTGAAAACAGAGACTGATAAAAAGTTTATAATGCTTCTACTCCAAAGATGTCCAGTGATTAAGACTTCCAGAGAGAATTGAGTGACAACTAAATAAACAATAAAATTTATATAACTGTTGTACTCAAAGGGGACAAGAAATGTACAAAAATAGGAATAAACATCTCATTTATCAATTGGAAAATCAATACTGTCCATCACATAAAGCTGATGATAATATATTACTGTTTGTTTATATGCCACATTAATCAATAAACTTACTTACACCTGTCTATATTCTCTCTTTAATGCATATATAAAAGGGTTTCTGGTTTAAATTTTAAAAAGAGTAGATAAATATTCAGTCTTTCATTAAGGACACCATTCTAATTTTACTTGCAGATCTTTATACTTAAAGAAATAGACTGATGAGGTAAAGACTTTGGACATCAAAATCTCAGCCAAATAAGCAGCAATATAGCTCAGAAACAGGTTCATGTTATAGAATAAATTGGCTTTAATCTCTTCATATGTCTTACATTCTTAAAAATCAGTTAGAAAAATTGATCTCTTAATTGGTTGATATTAGCAATAAATTAGCGAGCAAATAATATCAGATTAATTAAATAAACAGGGTTATAAATGGTGTATTATTGACATGGTAATTGATCTTTCTCAGATGAAGCTATCAAGAGATCAGCATAGGAATCCTTATGCCTTTTATGAACTAGCAATGAAAGTTACACTGAATGTATTTTATAATATCTTCTTGGTTCAACAGTTTCAACACAGTTTATTACTGGCAAGTACTTACAGAGGTATGGGAACTGCAAAATGAGGATTACTGAGGAATTTTGGAATTTGGCTATCAGCTTTTCTCTGACACCTGTAATCACATCACTTTCATATATGAAACTGATCTATTTCCTCTTGAAACCTGAAAGTGTGCTTCAGCAACAGTAATATAATGTGCAAATCCAAGATTTCTTCCTCTAATATTCAGATTCATGTGTTGATGCAGCTTTTTGCGTATCATTAATCAACTGCAAGCATTGATTAAGATACGTATCCTACCTTCCATAAGCCAACATCCAGTGTTGAAACAGATGTTAAGGTAGCCACTATAAACCCCCTGTCGACAAAGAAGGAAATAGAAGCACACAGGAGTCACTGTTTCTTTAAAAAAAATAAAAAACAGTCACTTATTCACAATATTACTGATTCACAATATTGCTAAAACTGACAGAGTGTATATTAGCAGTTCTTTGATTAGAGTTCAAAGTTTGGAATTGTACTGCTTTCTCAACCTGAAGTTTCATCTTTTTAGTAAGTTAATTTTTCTATAAACAGTTGCCTTTTACTAGAACTGAGTAACTTTTGCACCCTGACACCTGTCTGTAGGAGCTTTGTAATTTTGACTTTTCTATCCCTTCATTATTGGTATGTTTGATAGTATCATTTTCATAAAAACTAAAAATACTTTGTAAATGTTTGTCACTTCTCTAAAGAAAAGTCCCATAAACAAATCCTTGTAAGATAAGACCTTGTCTGCTGCGAGGTTTTTGTTTCAGTAAACCAAGGACCTGTGCACTCAATTCTCTGAAGCATTCTGAGCTCTTAACTAAAGATTTTATTGTTGTTTCCTGTATTGATGTGATCCTAGCTGTTCCTGAATGCAGTTTGGATTTTATCTACTCTAAAAAGCATTTACTAATTTTAGTATCATTTGTCATCAAAAGAGACTGAAGAATTTTAAACTAAGTAAATTTGTCTTAGTAGTTTACAGATCTTATTTAGTTCCTTCTTATTTTTTGTTGCCTATACACATTGCTTTCTATGAGCATGAGAAGCAGTCGGGTAGAACTTTCAACATTCTATCAAGAAATCTTTAGCTCAGTTCTTCAGGCTGTCATGTACGTTTTCTAATTTCCACACTATTAGAAACAACAGTGTTACTAAATATTACGTAATAAGAATCCCTCCTGTAAATTTTCCGGACTGTCTCTTAACTTCCCCTTGACAGCTTCCTTATGGAAAAAAATAGCTTCCAATAAGAGTGTTTTCTTGGCTTTGTAGAATTTTACTTACATTCTCTTCATGCCTTCTTAGCTTCAACTCAAAACCTAAACATACAGCCATTTCACATGTATAGGTTGTGTTAGGGTAACATCATGAATATTGCCATAATCTACTGAATCTATATCAGATCTATATTTCTGTGTAACAGACTACAAGAAAAGAGAGTTGTTTAAAACAGTCACAACAATAATAGGTATATTGTCTCTCCTAGTTTCTGTGATCACAAAATTTGGAGTTGCTTGCTTGCCTGTTGGCAGTTTCTGGATACTCATGACTTTCCATCACATCGAGGTTGCAGTCATCTATGTGGCTCATTTAAGTGGCTGGCAGAGTGGAGGTCTCACAAATGGATCTCTCCGTGGGGATTGGTTCAAAGGTCTCCCCATCTAAGTGTCTCCAAAAAATGATTGAATGTCTTCATTACATTTCAAATGGCTATCTCAAAAGTGAAGGGACTGAGGAATCTAGGTAGAAATATATCTTTTATGGCTTATCTGTTGAAGTTTAAAACTTCTGTACTGTAGCTTATTAATAACACAGATTAGCCTTATTTAATATGGTAAAGGAAGTGGAATTACAAAACACAGAAACACAATGTAACTAATATCATGAGGATTAATGTGTAAGGGTGTTGTCAACTGTTGAAGCCTTATAAATATTTAAGATATAGCTTATAAACATTTTTAGATATTTCAAAGACTACTCACCTAACAGTATTTTCTATTTCTAAAAATATTTCCCTTGTATATAGTATATATATTATCGTAAATTGAAATCCATGAAATTCATTCTTGCATCAAGATAATGAATGTATCTGAACCTGAAAAAGAAAAACCTGCTTAATTTTGTGCATATTGATGATTTTAAAAAATATTTTTATAAAATTAAGCTCTAAAATTTCAACAGCTGTTTAAAGTAGGTTTAAAATAATTTAAGAAAGAATAAATTAGAACTGTCATAGCATCTTGAAGATGTTTGCCAAATTATTCTTTCCAAGGTTTTCATCTTTCGTTTTAATAACTAAAAAAGAAGCAAATCATGTAGCAACAATAACAACAAAACAAGTGAAATACAGAAAGAAAGAAATATGAGCATTTTAAATTGTGCTGTCTTTGCTTCATGTAAAATACCCTGAAATATTTTATTCTTTAGGTCTACTATCAATATAGCTACAGATATAAGGACTGGGAGGCAAACTGCTTGGATTTGAACCAACAGATCAAAGGAAAATATTAAATGGCTCTCTTCTTCACTTGCAAAGTGGAGAGGAGAGAATTATTTCAAATTTTGTAGTATTGTTGATAAATAGAATAATACATTACAAAATTGAGTCTGAAATACTGCAAGCACTTGCTAAATAGGGGTGATTGTTACTTTCACTGAAGTAGACACTTTCTTTCCCAATAACAACTCTATTATTAATTAGAGGACCCATATGAGGTAATATTTACTGAAACATTTACATGGAATATAAATTTTCTAATAAAATTAAATACATTTAGTTTCATAGAAATTATGACATTGTTTTATTCTATAACTTAACTTCTAACAGACTGCTTCCTGTCAAAAAGTGTATGCTTAAACCATTTCATTTGCACTTAACTTGGCAGCAGTACCACAAAGATTTTAATGAGTATTTCATTTTCTATTCATCTCCCATACTTTCACCAGTTAAATAAATACATACACTTTAAAATATAAACACATGTGTGTATTTTTGCAATCATATGTATGTGTATATATATATATATATATATATATATATATATATATATATATCTGGTTTATTTTTCAAGATATATGATTGTTCTTTCAGCTGAATTTCTCTATATTCAAATTTATTCAGATATAAAAACAAAAGGCTTTTCCAGAGCTATGGAGTCCCACTGCTAAATAAAAGTCTGATTTATGATTCTTTTTATGACATTCTTCCCATGTGTGCTAAAGCCTAACCTTAGGACTTTAACATGTATCGGGGGAAACCGCAGCTTTCTGTCACCAGACCACAGAGTGATTTAACATGACAGTAACAATTTGCTGCTCTGGACTGCTCTTTGGGCATACCAAATTTCTCAAATTGGCTACTATTGATAGAAAATTGCTTTTATGGATTACATCAAAGTGAAAACTTTTCGTTCTGGAAATAAAGTGATAACAAAGTATCATACGAGATGGCACCCACACTTGCAGAGAATAGATCAGAGAAGGGGTGAATTAAAGATACTAAAAACCAAAATCCAATTTTAAAATGGTGAAAGGATCTGAAAGGGTATTTCTGAAAAGAACATGTATAAATGGGCAAGAGGCATGTGAGAAATGCTCATAACTACTACTCAAAAGATGCAAACTGCATATCGAACCCACATGAGACAAAGTCATTTGTTATAATGACTATTATCAAAAAACAAGACACAGTAAATATTGGAAAGGATTTAGAGAAACAGGAACCTTTTACACTATTAGAGGAAATGTAAACTAGTCCAGCCATTACAGAAAAAAAATATGGAGGTTCCACAAACCATTAAAAAGAGCTACCATCTCATTCAGAAATCCTATTCTTCTGCATATGTGCGAAGGAAATGAAATCAGAACGTTGAGGAGCTATCTGGGCTCCCATGTTGATTGTGGTATTTAAGAAGTCAAGATATGGAATCAATATTGACTGATGATTGAGAAACTGTGATACATGTGCACACACACACACAAACACACACACATATAGACACACTGTCAACAAT
The DNA here is from genome assembly GCA_004027295.1 of Dolichotis patagonum. Taxonomy (NCBI): domain Eukaryota; kingdom Metazoa; phylum Chordata; class Mammalia; order Rodentia; family Caviidae; genus Dolichotis; species Dolichotis patagonum. The sequence continues at coordinate 8,519 of PVJX010011791.1, read as the reverse complement.
GTAATCCTATTCAGCCTTTTAAAATAAAGAAATCTTGTCATTTACAATAATATGAATTAAAGTGGAATGTATTAAGCAAATAAAATAATTCAAGTTTGTAAAGATTAATACTGTATGATTCACACTTATATGTGCAATCTTATAAATGGTGACCACTAGAGAAATGCAAATCAAAAATCCCTGACACTCTATCATGCTCCAGAAAGAATGACTATAATCAAGAACTCAAAAATCAATTTTCGGCGAGGCTGTAGGAGTAAAGGAACATTTCTAAGCAGTTGGTGAAAATATAAACTAGAGCATATACTATGGAATTCAGTATGAATATTTCTCAAAGAAAAAGTTAAAACCAGAAATTCCAATTGGTCCAGCTCTAATGTTGCTTCCCAGTTAAAGGCACATTGCAGTGACACATCGCAAAGCAACTATTATAACTAAATTTGGGAAGCTATGTGCCGTCAACAGATGAATGGTTTAAAAAATGTGGTATGTAACAGAGCAGATTATTACTCAGTCATAACAAATGATAAATTTCAGTCATTTGTAAGAAAATAGATTATCTGGAGGCCACAATGCAAAGTGAAATAAATCAGACACAAAAGGCTAAATATCACATGGTTTTTCTTACATGCGGAAAAAAAATTCTGAATAATTTAAAAAGCAAAATAAAAGGATGACAATAGGAAACAGATTTTAGGAGATGAAAGGTGATATGGAGAAGGCAAAAGATAGAGAGCAGTAAGGGGGAAAGGGAACAAAAATTATTAAGATGTGGTGTGCATGTGCACCTATTACTCAAGAGGAACGTAATTACTATGTTACTGTAACAACTACAGTATATTATTATACCAAATGAATTATAAAAATCTGCCTAAAAATGTTGAAGACAGATGTAGAGAATAGAATAACAGCTACCAGAAGAAGTTTCAGTTTGGGCGAATAAGCTCAGAATGTCTATTGTACAGTCTGCTGATCAGTAAATAGTAACATATTATGTGCTTGAAAATTGCCATGAAAGCAGATTTTAAATATTCTTATTGCAAAAACCAAATAAGTGTGCTGATGGATATTTTAAATAGCTCAATTTAATAACTTAATGATATGTATACATATCAAAATACTACTTTTACCACACACACACACACACACACACACACACACATATAATTACTATGTGGCAATTTGTTAAATTTAGATAAAACAATTTTAAATAGGAATAAATTTACCTTTAAAATTGGTAATCATACTTTCAAAACATAAATCCTATATGAAAATTGGGTTTTAAGGTATAGTTTGTAGAATTCTTTTAAACTTGAAAATGGTTAGTTTGGGGAGAAATTACAGTTATCAAACATGAACCTAGCTAGAATGCCATCAGAGAAAAGCCTTCTGAGATTTTGGCAGGATCCGATTGGTCAAAATCAGATCTTCCTATGTTGAAAATTGAGAATATTTTAAAACTTTTCTTTCTGTTTTCACTGCTCAACTACTATACAAAATGGAAAATAATTAACTTGCAGAAAAAATAGCCAAAAGGGCTAATGTGTTTCCTAGCAATATGTATCCCCCTTTCTCTATAGGCAGACTGCATAGAAAGATTGAGACCATAGGCCTTGTGGGTGTGGCCCAGTGGAAGTGCTCTTCTCTAGCCTGTATGAGCCCCTGGGTTTGATCCCTAGTACAGCAGATCTTCTGAGCCGCTCTTAGAATTAAAAGAAATGGTTCCCTTAGTCAGTACCTCATCCACTATGGTGGTAATGTTCTTCCAAAGAAGTCACATACTAGAATCCTTCGAATAACCTACTACTTCGCTGAATGAAGACTGGCATAGGTCAGTGGTTTTCAAAGTGTTCTTAGGAGTAAGTGCATCAATATCATTTGAAACATTAAAAATGAAAACATGTAGGCCTTGCCAGAGGCCACACAATATTGACATAGAGGGCACCCATCTGTCCTTTAAGAATCTATGGTTGCTGAAGCTTAATTTTCAAGGGTTCAAGGAAAATTAATCTGTCCTCCAACATATTTTGTGTTAACTTAATTTGGTAAATTTTAATTGATAATTGTCATTAATAACCATAAATTTCAACTTTTTCATTATTACACTACAAAATGATTTCACATTTACATTTACTTTATTTTCATTAATACTGATTTAGTTGATTTAATTTATTTAAATTTTATATTTTTGTTAATAAAGTGCTTAGATTTCTTCAAGGTAAATATAGTTTAGTTCTCCTTCAGAAATAATCTTATTAGACAATCCAAATAGTTCTTTTAAAATGTCTATAAAAAAGAAATCTAAACAAAACAAAAAATTAACAATTCTAGTTTGAACCAGCCTCTTATCACAGATTGAAAGCAGAGATATTGGTGAGCTGAGATTATAGCTGTAAATTGCAATATAGCTATTCGGGTTTGTAGAAACAGATTTGAGTGCCGTATTGTTTCAATGAAAATTGCTCATAATTCTACAGTGAAGCTAACAATCAACAGCACTGTTAATTGATTAGAGTCACAGTTGACGATATTTCCTCTTGAGACAATACTGATTCCTGTGTACTGAGTTTCAAAAAGAAATGCATGTGTGGATGTGTTTCTGAATAACTGAGTCACTTGAAAGAAGCACCGACTTTATGGAATTTCCTGTCTATCATGGGCAGAATATGAGATAATAAAGGTAAAGAGATGACAATGGATTCACTGTGAGGGAATTTTCTACTTAACATGAAATAGGGGCAGACAATTTGGGTAATGTAACATCTGAACAGGAACCTATTAAAGTGCAGCTATAACCTCTGCAGAAACCCGAAGAAAGAGTAACGGCCTGTGATGCACAGGCAATGTACCCAGTCATTCACCATAAGTTCATGCTCTCATTCTACATTTTTATGAACTGACACCTGCAATAGCAAATTTGATTACCCAAATTTTCATATACCTTAATCTCAAATCTTTATTATTAATACTTGTTTCAGACCTTGTTAGGTGAAATAGACTAAGTACAGAACTTTGTTTTAGACATCATTATGTGAAATAAACTAGGCACACAAAGAATAACACTACATAATGTTGGTCTACATGCAGAATCATAGAATCTATCCAAGTCCTAGAAATAAAGAGTAGAATGGGGATTGTCAGGGTCTGCCCTGGATGACGTTTGTTTTAAATTGTTTCAACTGCAGCAAATACACAGTGTAAAAGTAATGTAATCTAGAGTCTCTCTACATTTCTTATAGACATATGTGTTGCGTTCTGGTCTGTCTCATTTGAGGATCTGATAACACTGGCAGGAAAATAAGGAGTCGTTTCCAATATCCCTTTGAATGACTCATCACATAACACTTGGGGCTACTTGCGTTATATACTATGGAAGTCTTTTGCGATTTTATTGCAGCATATTGATAGAAATTAGTTAAAAATATCTTGTGCTAGCAGCTAGGTTGGGTCAATTGCCTCAAAAATACAGATGAGTTTCAAAGCATTTGGCAAATAGCAATTATAAGAGACTAATACACAACCTAAGGGACATATGTAAATGTAATTTCATAGGTCTTCCGTATTGGTGACTGAACTAACAAAAATCCTTTATTATTGTATTGCTGAATTGTTCTTTAGAGCATGTTCTGAGAGTTTTAGAGGCCAAGACTGGTCTCCTTGGTTCTCCCTTCTTTCCTCCCCATTTTCTATGAAATCACAGCAGTATAACTACAAAGAGCAGCTGGGTTGCAGTGATAGCTTTTTATTTGCACAACAGCTTTATTGTGGAATAATTAACAAATTAAATTTGTATGTATCTTGAGGTGTACAAACCTAGTATTTTCCACAGTGAGAAAAAATGTTAGGCCAGAAGGTTGAGGATCAGCATATCAGTCAGCTGTTGGAAGTCAAAGTCAGGTAAGAAAGAATTTGTGCTTAAAAATGTTCAATCTGATGCTTCTTAGAGACTGGATGGTCAATTGTACCACATCTACACTCTTCACTACCGAGTTTCTCCCAAGAAGAATGTAGGGGTGGTGTCCACTTTAGTTCTCCAGGAATAGAATCTGGCATAGAATCTGTGACTACTAGATTGTCTCTTGTTGCAAGAAACCATGGGTCATGTAAAACTTAGGCAATCTGTCCAGGGACTACGCTCATGGCTGAAAATCTGATGAAGCCACTGAAGCATTCTAATGCAGCCCTTGCTATAAAGCATTGAACTACATAAGTCATCATTTGTATGGAAAGGTAGGTATGTTCTCCTGGGGAAACTGCACTCTACCTTTTGTTTGTCTGGGATGGCATATGTGGGCAACTGTCCATAATTACATCTTGTTAGTACTCCTTTTTCATTTTCTTTTATATTTTTGTTTATTTTTTATTTTAAAAACAAAACAAAAGATAGAAACAATACAGAATTTCAAAAAAGTAGGAAATTAACGCTAGTTCTATATTGTCATCTTAGAAGTAGTTGTTCAAGTTTCAAGACTTAAGCATGGAAAAAATGGTCAAAGAATAAAACAATGAGAGCACCAACTGCTCTTTTTGATGAATTTACAGAGATTAATAATGTAGTTATCCTTGTAATAAAATACACAAATGTATATGTATACCTATGTACATCAACTGCCACATTAATTTGGGTATTCAGAAATTGATGTTTCTTTTGTAAGGACTTTTGGGCTGGGACATTAGCTAGTTGACCGTCAGGGTCCTACCACTAAAAATAAAATGAAAGCATATGTCAAGATAATGAAACAATATAGCATTTCAAATTAAGAACTGATTGCAGGGCGACTGGTCGCAAGCATCTGAAGCCCTTTCTGTTACAGTTAGTGCTTTCTGTTTTCCTTCTTAAAGTCAACAGATCACCGGGATTAAACATCACTGTAAAATGTATGGCTCTAAGTAAGCAATTGAAGGCCTATTCTATGGAATTACATTAGCAGCTAACATTCAACCACATATCTCTGAAAAACAAGAAAGGCAATCTGACAGTTTTGCTTTGCTTTGCTTTGTTTATTTATCTGATAAGGAACCCAGTGTCTCATGTATGCTAAATACATACTTTTTCTGTGAGCTACCTCCTCAGTGCCTGACCTATTTAATGTAGATTACATTACTTTGTATATTTGCTGTAATTGATACAATTTTAAAACAAACCCCAGAATCATTCTAACCAATTTTGAACAGAGACAGCTGTCTTTGTTCTACATAAGCTAATATTTAGGCATTGTACTTTTTTTTCTTTTTGGTCTATTTGAAACAGAATCTTGCTATGTAATTCAGACTGGCTTTGAACTCATTTTGTAGTACAGGATGGTCTTGTACATGCCTTAGCCTCCCAAGTGCTGGAATTACAGCAATACATCTAGGGATTGAATTTTTGTGTATGAAATTATATATATATATATATATATATATATATATATATATATATATATAGTGAGCTGTTGACAGCTATATGCTTTTAAAGGATTTATTTTCACAAAAGACAATGTCCTTGCATAGAAACAATATCATTCGATGTTTAGAAACAGTTAACAAGCAGACTTGGTCACTTTACCTTGGTTGACAAAAGAATTAGCAAATTCTAATGATGCTGAGAAATCTCTTACTAAATTATTCTATCAATCAAGATTTTTATAGATTTTTAAGAGGGCTACCGACATATGATTTATATATCATAATGTTAATTCATTGAATGAACTAAGGTGCCACATAGGGCAGAGTGTCAACTTGCTTAAGTTTAGTTCTGCCAGGGGGACTGGTGAGGCACACTCTGGTTATGCCCACGTGGGTCACGGAGACATAGCCCCTTACTCTGCAGCACTGTTCTGCTCTGCTTCTCAACCTCCATCAAAAAGGAGTTCTACTCCATTGTGCTCTTCTACCATTATGCTTCTGCCCTGGGACTTTTCAAATATGAACTGAATCTCCTCAAGACATGAATCAATTCAACTTCTCCTACTTTAAATTCTGAGTGTCAGGTATTGAGTCAGAAACCAAAAGTTGACTAATATAGAAAATTAGTACAGAAGTTCACTCAGAGTTTTGACTTACCAATCCTTGTAGAATAGAAGTTTTTGGAACTGGTTTGCAGGAGGCATTTAGAAAAAATGTTCAAATGTGGGCTAGAAAAGATTGACAATGCTATCAAGCCTGATAAGTGATTCACCTTGCAGTTTAGAAGACTAATAAGAATGTGGGTGGTAAAGATAAGGATCAGGAAATTTCAGTTCAGAACAAGAACTCCACTGGAAGTTAGACTACAGGCCATATGCGTTACACTACACCAGAAAATTTGTTTACCTTTTTCTATTCCAAGACTCTATTTGATAAAGTTTCACAGCAAGTCAGCATTCATGCAGTGGCATGGTTACTGAATCAAGGGCAAAAGGAAAGGAAGAAACACTTTTTACAAAACTTAAATTTTGGTCCAGAAGGAACTAGGTGTCAATTTGGGGCCAGGGAGTTTTGCCTGCTGAAGAGATTAGCATGATTAAAAAGAAGTAAACTACTTTGTGCTGTAATAAGAACAAAGATATCTTGCAGGTGTATCAGGAATGAGCAAGACACCACACATAGTGAACTCAGGAAGACAAAGCTGTGAGCACTGCATTAGAGAAAAGAGTCACTGGAAGTCCTGCTCAAGTCTGGCTTCCTAAGGAACTGCTTCCTGAGGACACATACCCTTTGCTCAGTCATTCAAGCACTGAGATGCCGCTGTAGTCCTGATCCAAGTGGGCCCGGCTACTGCCTCTGCTTGCAGCAGACTTTGGTGTTGCCCCTGTGATGTTAGTTTTAGTGAAATGCAGAATGTGAGACTTGTAGGTCAGAAAGGCTTCCACTTGCATTTCAAAGGAAGGCCCAAGAGAGCAAACCAAAAGTCCTCGTGAGGGCAATGAGAAAAATTGAAAATGCTGTAGAGAATCTTAGAATTCTGAGATGCTTGGAACATGAAATGTCTGCCAATAAATGCTTCAGTCTGTGAGCAGAACCAGCCCAAGGGAGAGGCTATGGGCACTGCAGCTAGCAAGATCATATGGATGGAAATTCTTTTTAAATCCTTTGAAACTTTCATTTTGCCACCACCTGTCTCTCCCTCTGCGTGCTGGATAGAGAGCCATTGTGTTTATTATCTGCCATGCTGAGTTTTGGTCTTTCTTTGGTTTGATTCCTTATCATTTCTCTCCTATTCATCCATTTTGGAATGGAAATGCTTACTTATGTCATTGTACTTTGGTATTATTCATTTTTTATTTTAATAGAGGCTTATAGCTAAGAGTTTACCTTGGGTTTTAGAATAGATATGATTTTGGATGTTTGAATAATTCTGGAATTATTGAGACATTGAGAAGTGATTATTGTATTCTTGGTTGTGTGCAGGAAAATGGTAACATTACATGAAATTAACTTATTCTGTTCATTGGAAAATTAAGTATGTTTTAAAGAAGTGTTTGCTGATAAGTCATGAGATATGGTGGTTAGGGTGAAGTATCAATTTGGCCGGATTTTCTATCTACCTAGGAGTTTGGTGGGATTCATTTCTGAGTTTGTCTGTGTGTCATAGAGGATTCACTATGGGGGTGTAAATCAGGTCCCTCACCTGCTAACCATGGACTGGATCCCCTTAACACATGAACCAAATTAAACTTCTTTAAATTGGTTGGTGACAGTTTTGTGTCCAGCAACAGAAGACCTATTAATGGAGGTAATGTGTACAGTTTAGTGACTTTTATTGTGTGTAGTTTTGTGAAATTTTAACCACATTTAAATTTAAACCATTTTTATCAACCCAAAAACAGACCAGTGTGATTTTAACATCCATTCTTTCTTTAATTCTCCACCCACTGAGGTTCTGGTTTCTTTTACAATGATTTTGCCTACCTTGGAAATTTTGTATAAATACAATAATATAAAATACGTTCTTTCTGAATAGTTACTGTCATATCACATGGTATTTATAGGGATTATCATGTCATCATATCTATCTGTGGTTATTTTTGCTGCCTAATAATACCTGTTTCATTTATTGCATATAAAATTTATTCATTATTAATAAGCTGAAAGATACTGCTGTTATGAAAAATGCTCTTATGCACATAAAACATTTTGTGTGGATACATATTTCAATTTGAGTATACAACTAAAGAAGAACGGATAGTTCATATACCAATTCTGTGGTTTTTTTTTTTATTTAAAAGAGAATAAAACAAAAGGGGGCAGTACAGAGCAGATCAGAGCAGCACAACATAGGCAACACAGTACTTTACATTAAGTCAACTGGACATCAACAATATCTAACACCATATCTCTTACTCTGCTATAGTTGAGCATAGTTTCAATTACAATAATATGAAACATAACACAATAGTATAAAGCCATGCATAGAGTGAAAGAATTCCAGGGCTTTCTGAACCGAATAACAGAAAATGATCAATGGGTATTATAATATCTCATTTTTGATAAAAAAGAAAAAAATTTGTTTGAACTATCACACATATTCAAATTCCAATGAGACACAATGTGGTAGA
>PVJX010011790.1:0-52575 GCA_004027295.1 Dolichotis patagonum | reverse complement strand
TCCCTACATGTAACAGAAATTTACATTTTGGTGGGAAGATTTTTGACTCTTGTAAGGAAAGACAGGAAGTGAAATTGTTGAGCTGCAAATATTTACCACACAATGTATTTAATTCTTTCCTCGGATCCTTAATTAACCCTCCCAAGCACCTGTAAGTCTGATGATTCCCAGGTTAAATATGAGTAAAATGCAGATCAGGGATTTATATATAATTTTCCTAGGATTGCACAGCCAGTGAGAGCTAAAGAAAGAATTTTATTCCTACTCTGACAAGCTCCATAAGAACCACCATTCTTTGTCATACCATCGTTACTATTACTGATTATTTGTGTACAAACCTCATATCACAATATTTTCACTTCCATAAAAGGGTACTTTAAACCAAATTCAGTATGAAAATCTAATGTTTTATAATGTTTTTCCCTTAAGTGGTTGTTTCTCTGATTTATGTAATTTCTTGTGTTTGTGTAACTAGCAACACAAACGTTACTGTCTTGAGGGCTTTTATAAATGCCACAGGGTATGCCATACTTAAACATCACCAACTTTGCTATTCTTTCAGGAATATCAAACTGCAATTAAGTTTAGTGTCATGCAGACTTTTAAAGACTGCTGATTTCATCAACCTTGATAGTTTCAGAAAGATTAAATGTGTTTGGTTATATGGGAATTTGATACTGTCCCTGAATTTTGTATAGCTTATTATCTCTCTGAGACTGCAAATGTAAGAGTAAAACTAAATGTTTCAAATTCTGAGAAAGGTAGATTAAACTAAACCTTCCAACTTCTCTATTATGTCTCCAGATAATTATTTTCAGTCATTTCACTACATCATACAAAAACAAAGCCTTCTTTAAAAAAAAAAAAAAACTTTACTGCTAACTTGCCTTCTTGTGTTTACTTGAATAAATCCTAGCAATTAAAAGTGTCAAATTGGTCAGAGTTCAAGTGTTTACATCATTCTTTGGCATAATTTCAAAAGGCACATGTTTTAATGGTGTGTTTACGAGACACTCAACAAAGATATGATTCTGAAGAAAAAATTCTGAAGAAAACTCTAAGAGAATAAAACTACATGCCCTGTTAAAATGAAAATGTACCTAAAATAAATTACATAGATATAAGAAAAAAAATCAAGAGAGAATCTTGTCACTTGACCCTCTATACTGCTTTCTTTAGAGATTATAAATGAAAGTGAATGTTGAATCAGAGTATGTACACATTTTTAACTCTTTTCCCTTCTAGGTTCTGAATTTTTAGGTTAACTTCTGTTTCTGAAATTTCTTCATGCATTTGGCTGCCTAAATATCACTCAGGCTTGTCAACTACTTTGGCCATTTCTTTGCATCATATCTAAAGGAAAAATGTGTTGTGTCAAGAAAGGGTTTTGCTGATGTCTTTGCTAAAGACTTGTCACATTGATATTTATCGAATACCAAGGGTATTCCTTAACTCTCCCATATTGTATAAAACATCATATCAAATACTTTTACAGAAGAAATTTATCCTATTGAGTAAATTTTTTTGTAAAATACAACTTATAATGAGTGTATATTTTAGAAATCTCTGATTAAGAAAAATTTCTGAATTGTTTGAGCACATAAGTGATGGTGGAAGGATTCTTTGTTTTCTTACCTTATTTGAAAAATGAAGGTAATGTTGTTAATCGAATGAAAAAGGAATTAAACAACACAATCAATAACTTTGCTTATATCCTTCATTCTTTAAAACTCTGTGAAATAATTAGTTTTGTTGCCTTTAGTTGGTAAGTGAGAAAACTGAGAATTGGTGAAGTTTTGTAGCCCTTCCTATGATTAATGTGGTGAAACAATGACAGTGACTCATAATGCTGTGCTTTCTCATGATTCTATGCCGCTGTCTGTCTCCAGGATTCCTGTCAGGTTGATAATTTTATTTTAATGGGTTTGGCTATTTTTGAGTATGGAAATAGTAAGATTATTTCCTGTTTATATAATTAAATACTGTACAGTTTTTTCAGAGTTAAATAACTTAAGAATGATAAGGTCACATTCCTGCTTTATAAATTACTACAACACCAAGGTCTCATTATTAACACCTATTATGACACCTGTGATATCTTTATATCTTTATATCTTTACCCAGAGATTTATATGATTTTCTGCTATGATAGTCATGCTTGTTACTAATCAAACTGTAAGATATATCTTTATACTGAGGTTTATGAATACACAGGAATACTGTGGAATATTAGGAAAGTTCACTTAAGCCTCAAATGTTATTACAGTTTTATTACATAAGCATAGTTGACTGATTCATTGGCTGTGTGAACTCAATCTCTAACTCTCCTGTCTGCCCAGAGGTCAGGCTGACATTATCTGCTTCCAAACCCCAACTCGTTAATTGCATGCTTGATTTTTCTAGCATGGCCAAATCCTATTCCAAGTCATGGCATAAACTCACATACACACTCAAGGGATCAGTAAAACTAACAAGAACTTGGCAAATTCTAAGGGTTTAGGGGTTATCTACAAGGAAATAGGAATAAAGAAGACCAGCCAAATTCTTTATAATATAATAAGAGCTATCATCAAAGGATGATTTAAAATCCTTAAACTAAATGTATTAAACATAGCACGATCATCACAGTAGATTTTTCACATACCAGCCAAAGGATGGAAATTTATAGTATGAATTAAAGAATAATAAGAAACTAGACAGATATATATTGGCTAAATCCATAAACATCAGGCAATATTATATAAATGTATGTTTATACTGTAGAAGGTTATTATATCCATAATATGTGAAAAATGTACATGGTAGATTAAGATGAAATCATGGATTAAAATAGTGCATTTATATTTAGTATCCTAATGTCAGATTATTTCTAAAACCATGAAGATTTATGCCAAAGGAATACAGAACATTAAATCTTAAATTTAACAATTATTTGTAGAACCGCTTTATTTCACAATTGAAAAAATTTAGATTATTTTGCTAATCATATCTTTGAAGATTTTAAAGTCCAAACAGTATGAAAAATACCACCATTTATCCAGAGATTATTATAATATTTAACATTCTTAGCATGCAGCTCCAGTCATTAATACTGTAACTTAGAGCTAGATCTGACTTGTCTGGTTGTGTTGGGTTTCCTTTGGACAGAAGGTTACACCTCTTGGGCCTTCATGCCCACAGTCACTGCCGTTCCTTACTTTCCTTCAGCCTAAGTAGTTGCTGTAGGTGTCAGAGGATCTGCAGGACCTTAAAAGCTGGAAAGCTCTCTTTAGAAATTTTAAAATACTTTTTTGTTTTCAAGGAAATTTAATAGATTTGTTTTTTCATATATTTTATGTGTGCGCATATTTATTTGCCCTTTATATGAAAAAGATTGTAATTTCATTTTCCAAAATGCCTCTATCATCTGGAAAAGTGTATTTATTTTTGTAAAATAATATCTCACATAGGTACTATTCTTAAATCATTGAAAAATCAAAAAGAAAGAAAGAAAAAAATAAGGGAAGGCGAGAGAGAGAAAAAGAAAGGAAGGAAGGAAGGAAGGAAGGAAGGAAGGAAGGAAGGAGAAAGAGAAAGAAAGAAAGAAAGAAAGAAAGAAAGAAAGAAAGAAAGAAAGAAAGAAAGAAGAGACAGACTGCCCAAAATACCAAATGTAAATAGAGGAAAGTTTTATCTTAAACCATGTAATGGTAGATGTTAATTCTCAAATCTGTGAGATAATTAACCAAAGCATGAACTTTTACATACTGAGAAAATGGGACACGCCAACCAAAAGGAAATGCAGAAAAGCATTTAGAAGTACTTTCAAATTATGTTGTAATGAGGTTTTATACATTTTTCTCTGTAGATTGTTCAGTAGCTGTTTGACTTCTTAATCATCGTGGTATTTTTTTTTTAATTACATTAGTTTACATATTTGGTAGTCTGTGAAATATAGAAAGAGGTAATGGGTCGGCTAGTCATTAATGGAAATTAAAAACTTTCTTTTGTTTGTAAAGATTTAAATAGAAACAAACATTAAAGTGCAAAGTACCGTTTTTAATTAGTAGTAAGAATTTAAGTGATACTATCAAAATAGTAATAAACAATGATTTTTTTCAGTAATGAAGTTAGTTGTGTTACTTGAATGTCTGAACACTAATTTTGTTCTTATAGCCTTTAGTTTTTGGACCAATTTTTCTAAGAACTATATCATCACTTTCTGCTTGATCAAACTATTATTTTCACATTTTCTATGTGGATATTTTTTTAAAATTTAGGAAAATTTTGTAATTTTAACTTTTACACACTAAAAATACATAAATTTAAAATAACAAATAAATGTGTTCATTTTGAACTAAAATAATTTTAACTACTATCTCAAGAATTTTTAAAAGTATTATTTATATATGCATTCAAATTTCCTGTGAGTTATAATTTGTTCATTCTTCATGTGAGCTGATAGTTAAATGGAGATAATTCAGAAAGTTAAAAAAAAAGATTAGAATCAGTCTACACATACATTCACTAATACTTTTCAAGTGCTTATTGTTGGAAAGACTCTGGACGGATAATATTGAAAAAAAATTAGAACCCAGTATTCATTTCATGAAGCATATTGTTTACTGTGGAAGAAACATGTTAGGTAATTAATTACACAAAGAAGAGATAGCAGATTTATTCAGATAAAAAGTAGGAGTAGGAATATTGCAAGTTGAGAAAACCATAAATGGTAGAATACTGAGGTAGCAAAGGGCCTGGAGAGTTTCAAGAAAAGGTTAATGAGACTAAAATATAGTGAAAGATAGAAGGAAAGTGACAGGAAATGAGGCTAGATTGAGAAGCAAGGGTTATATCATGCAAAGTTTATAACTATGTTAGCAATTTTACATTTTAAGTGCAAAGGGAAACAGTGGAGAAGCTTTGAATATAAAGATACACAATTACATTTTTGTCTTTTAAGTATTTTTGCTTACTGAGTAAAGAGTGGAGAGGATGGCAAGAGAGGAAATAAGTACATTATTAGGAGCCTATGCCAAACAACTGTGGGATAACATAGTGAAGTTCATTGAGATGATGATGATAGAACTGGAGAAAAGTGGAGAGATTTAAGATATATACTAGAAATAGTACCAGTAGGAGATGATGATGATTGAATTTAGGATAGAAAGGAACAGGAGGTGTCAAATGTATCATCTGTCTTTTTGACACAGCATCTGACTGGTTGATGGTTAATACTGTACTTTAATAATATGCAGGCACCAAAAAGAAAGAGCGGATTTGGGGACTGAGAGATGGAAGAGTACATTTTTCAGACTAACGAGTCTCACATATGTTCTAAAGTATTTAATTTATATTTTATACCAATGTAGCCATATTCCCCAGTTCTTTTAGTCTATGTCTTCTTCCACTAGCAAAACTTTTATGTAGATTACAGAGTTCCTGGATCTAAGATTCTACAGACCCAGGAAAAAAGTGCTGAAAGTAGACGTCATAGCTTACCACAGATCTTCGTGAGACACAATCTCCAAATCCACCATGAAAGTAGAAAACAGTCTATCTCTTAGGGGGGAAAAAACAAATGGCAACCCAGAAGTTTCCAGATTATGATGAGTAATAAGATCATAGCTTATAAAAGCAATGGATATAGGGGAGTTACAACAAAAATAATAAACAGCATTTATTAGGTGAGTAGCACATTTCAGAAACCTCACTGCATGTTTTCCATGTATTACTACCACTGAGCTCTTTGAGGTAAGTAGTCTTTGACCAGAATTTCGAGAGCAGAACATGAGGCTTAGAGGCTTTAAGTCATTTTTTGAAGGCCACACAGATGGTAAATGGAAGATTGAAATGGCTAGATATGTGTGAGTCCAGAATTTTATATCACTACATCCTACTATTCCAGCACACAAATAAAAGATAAAACTTCGGAGTCAAAAACTAGAAAAAAAATGAAAAACTATGTATAGGTTGGTTGCCAAATATTGTTAAATAATCCAAAATAAGGGATATGTGTGCTGTGCAAGACCGTTTTAATTATACACAGTTCCTAAAGACATAATTGACTACTTCCAGGTTGAAAATTTTTTTTTGTACTAGGGATTGAACTCATGACCTTGCACTTACCAGGCAAGTGCTTGAGCTGCTGAGCTAAATCCCCATCCGTAGGTTGAACTTTTGATCAACAGAATTTTATACAAATTTGCAGACAGGTTAGTTTTAAGATGAAGCTCCAGTCATTTTTAATTTCACCTTTCCTTCATCCCATGCTCTTCAAAAAATTCTTAACTTGCAGGTATTTGGCTTTTTTCTTTCAACATCTGTAATCGAAATACATTTTTTTTCATCTGGTCTTTATCACTGTCTTCAATTCTTAAACTAATTTTGGTGAATACTGACTTTTTCTACATGAATTGTATGTTGGTACATGTCTCTTAGTTGAAAAGCTTGCTTCAGTTTTTAGTTTTTTAGTTTTTTGAGCTTTTAAAAACCAGTTTAAAAAGCAATGAGATATTTCAATTCCATGTTTGTGGCATTCTAAATGATATAATAGTAATTTTGTAGTAATGGAAACTTCTAAAAGGGAAGCAGATTAAATGAAGAATATTGATCACACCCTTTCATCTTCCTTCAGAAACACAGGTGTGGTCCACACCCCACACCAGCCATTCTTTCACAGCAGCGATGTGGTGGCTGTCATTTTTAGCGTCCTCTACTACAATTGACTAAAGTAAGTTTTGAGCAGTGAACAAAGTTTATAAGAAGAACATAAACATTTCAATTAAGGAGGACAATGTGAACAGCATACAGGCAAAACATGAAAGACCTTGTGACAATTTGGGAAGAGGGGGATGAATGATGCTAGATTACACAATGTGCTGTTAAAGTTTGTGTCTAGATTCCCCTAAAGCTTCACGTGATCACAGGGCTTTTTCAGAGGTGGCTGAATTTAGAGTGTGTGATGCTGGGATTAAGGGTGTATGATTACTAAATTAGTCCAATGATTGGCTTATTACCACCCTAATCCCAATAGGCTGGATAAGATAAAAGGGTCAGAAAGACAATGTTAAAGTCTTCCCTTGCTTGTTTACTTTTGGTGTCATCTGCTGCCACAAATTGGTTCTCCTCTGTGATACCCCTCTGCCAAACCACTCTGCCTTGGAGCCAGCCAGTTGTGGACTGAACCCTCTATAAACTGTGAGCTAGATAAACTTTTCCTCCTTTAACTTTGGTTTTGTGCATTTTGTCTCAGTAACAAGAGAAAAGTAACTGAGACAGTTCCTTATTTGGAACCAAATTTTGAGGACCTTTTATACCATTTGAAGAAATCTGAATAGACACTAAGGTAATGGCAAGCCACTGGCAACCTGTTTTCTTCTGTGCTCCATTTACTTCCTTCCTCTTTCATTGCTATTTAGGTTGAAAGACAAAGCTAGCCATCCCTCTTAGACTTTGCTCTTATCCCTTTATTGCACATTTCTACAATTCAGTTCACTTAGCAGCCTAATTCTATGGTTCTCAGTATGTGAAA
Organism: Dolichotis patagonum; assembly: GCA_004027295.1. Lineage (NCBI taxonomy): Eukaryota > Metazoa > Chordata > Mammalia > Rodentia > Caviidae > Dolichotis > Dolichotis patagonum. The sequence goes on along the minus strand of PVJX010011790.1, from coordinate 45,062 downwards.
TTGCTCTTTGGCATGAAGAGAGCCATGACTAATTCAGAGGAAGCCAATTCAAATGAAACCCTGGGAGCCTATTGAGCAGTTGAAAAACAGAAACACAAACTGAATTTTTTTTAAAAAAAACATCATTCAGAAGAAAAAATATATGTTAACTATTGAAACTGTGGGCGTCCTTTTTTGAAAAGATAAGTTTTTTCTTTTGTGCCTTTGCAGTTGTCCACTATGTCAAAGAGCAATGTGTCAGGATTAATGAACCATCTCAGGTAGAGAACAGTTCCCATAATACAGTTGTCCCAAGCTCTCTCCATAGATTGCACATAAGTTTATTTTGGAACTGACAGACTTTAAGCAGGTCCAACTAAATAAAAAACATTGTGGTAACTGATTAGTTATTCCACAAGTAGTGTGTGTGTGTGTGTGTGTGTGTGTGTGTGTGTGTAGCTTTGAAACTTTTATAACAAAACTGGACTCATTTTCTGCAATTTAGCTTTCTCCATACTTTCTACTTTCATTATGAGGGATTCTACTCCAAATAAAATTGCTTTACAGACTTTTACTACATTATTCAGTCAAAAGTGTACTTCTCCCTAAAACAGGCAACATTATTAGTGATCCATACATGCTGAAAGACTACAAAACTGACAAAAATGATGGAAACTGTGCCTTAAACAAAATAAAATTCTGTCAGCGGGCCTGGTGAACTTGTAATGTTCACTATTTCTCTAATAAACACTAGTTTTATTCTGGGGAACATGCTGAATATAATTTGTAAGCCAAATGTTTGTTATTTAACTCAATGAATTGTGAGCAAAAGAAAAATAGGCGGCTTTAAGAGTTCGGGTCATTGTCTGTCTCACCTTTCATACATAGATGTATCTTGGTCAGTACTGCTGAATGATTATCTAGCTTAAGGAAGTCTAGAGGGCTTAACATGTATCACTTTAATTTTACCAAACAACAGGTAATGATGGATTTACTAAACAAATGTACTTTTAAATAGTACATTTGAAATTTTAGGGGTAAAAATGTGGTCACTGCAGATCTTCCCATAACTAACGTTTGTTTGGTTTAGGAGCATGGCATTCCTACTGACATGGGCTACGCAGTGGCCCCACACCACTCTGGGGTCTACCCTGTACATGTGCAGCTTTACGAGGCTTGGAAGAAGGTTTGGAATATTAAAATCACCAGCACTGAAGAATATCCACATCTGAAACCAGCTAGATATCGGAGGGGGTTCATTCACAAAAACATCATGGTAAGATTTCTCAATTATTCCTGATTTTGCTAGATTTATATTCCTTGACTGAAGAAAAAAACAAAAGAAGTGCAAAAATTAAAATCTTGAATATAGGAAAAACTCCATGTATGATATAGGAAACATATTTGCCATATTGAAGAAAAGGATATTCTAATTAATGTGGGTTTTTTTGACAGTGCTTATTACCAGACAGTGTTGTAAAAATACTTAAAATGTCACATCAAGTTTCAGAGGATTTTAGAAGCCATAATTTCTTCAAAAACTTATTTATAAAGTAAAAGAAAAACTACCTCTCCTTGTATTAATCATTTTGCCCTTAATAAGTCGGTTGAACTTTTTTTTACTGTGCCAGCCTTAAAAAAAAAAAAAACTAAAACTAAGCTATCTGTAGCAAAATGCTGCATGCCAAATCCTGTATAATCAATATCAGATGATAATTCAGAGAATAGATGACAGATAATATCAATGAAATAATTTCTGTTCATTGCCTAATTCTCTCCAGAGCATCGCTAAGTTTGCTTTGTCTTTTATACTGGTGTTCAAATGTATATTATCAAAATACGTTAATAGCGAGTACTTCGTGAGACTTCTCCAAATAAGCAATTAACTCAGAGTTTCCTAAGCCAGAATCCAAGGAAAATAGTAGAAAGATAGGAATGCCTCTCCTAACTACTCTCAAAGTGATAGATTGGAACTATCGCTAAATGAAAAACAGTGAAAAAACTATTCTTTGGAATTAGATATAACTGACTTCCTTATAGTTTTCTAGCTGCAAAAATTAGAGTGGATAATGATATTTTACTTGGCTTAACTCACACCTGGACTTTTCAGTCAATAAACGTGTTATAAATGTTAGATGGGGATATAATGGCCACATTTTATCTCAGATTGCTCCTTGTCTGACCAGTAAAAAATAAACTTACTATGCTTTAAGCTTCTGGCACTTCTGACCAGGGAAAATTTTAAAGACCTGCCTTATAGAATAATTAACAGTAGTTAAATGCTTGTTTGTCATCTTAAAACAGTAGGCACTCTTATAATAATGAATTTAAATCTATAAAGACTAAAGTGTCCTTTTTTTCTGTTTTGTATCACTTTCTGTAATGCCAGACAACTTGCTAGGATCTTTCCCTTGAGATATGTTCAGTTTTTATTTTTCTTGAAAAAACATGTGTTATAAATGCACGAATAAATAATAAATGTACTATAAACCCATGAATAAAAAATTAAAAGCAGATAATAAAAACGCTAACAGATTTCTCGTTTTGACAGAGCTGTCCTTGTGGTTCCACTTTTACATAGAAAGTCTCTGTATTTGGTATGTGAACTCTTGCATATGAATTTCCGAGTGAGGAAACATTCAGCAAGCACTAGATTACTCAGTGAGACAGGAAGGAAAGGGCTAGGAGCCATCCAAATGAAGAATGTAATTTGATACCCCAAGAGCCCTCACATTGGCTCTTGGGGTATCAAAAAAAAATGAGCAAGAAACTGAGGTATAAACCTTAAGTAAGATATGTCTTTTGTTATTTAACATGAGGAAAACAATTTTAATGATCCATTTAATGATCCATTGATAAATCAAACTCAAAAGACTTAAACTCATTATCTTCCCTTCGAAGTCAGCTATTGATTCTGCTGTTCCCAATACAGTTCTGCAATTTGAACATCATGTAGAGATCCTATTTCCAATCAGTCTCTAAATTCCATCAGTAATTTCTTTATAATGTCTTTTCATTTGCTTTTTAGCACAGCCAGTATGTTAACTGCTTTGGTTTGTTTATGTTAACTGTTGGGCTAATTCCTTCCTTGTCTATTTCATAGACTCCATCTACCCCGCCACCACCACTGCAGTCTGGGCCATAGATGCTGCCAACATTTGAACCTTTCTATCATTTCTAACCTTTATTAGTTACAGTTGCTTCCATGCCCTTTTGTGCTCTTCCAGGTCCTGAAAACAAGCTGGACTAAATCTACCTTACTTTCTTCCATTTCTGTCCCACTTACACACTCACTTTAGCCACAGGCCTACAACAGCATTGCTGTTTCTAAGCTTTTACCATTCCTTCCACTTTGGATGACTTACTGGCAACAGATATTTTGATACCCTCTATTCTTCAATATTAAGTATGACATCATACATAATTTACTCTAGACCACCTTGCTATATATCAGTTCAACAACAAACTCAGCCTGCAGTGATCTTATTCTCCTTTGTTCTGCTGGGGAATGTAAAAATCATGTATTCAACGTGTTTGAGTCCTAACCCTAAGTTTCTGAGTCTCTACTCTTATTTTCCAATGGGAAAATTTTTATCTTCATACAGAAAATAATTTCTTGAATCTCAGGACTCTCTACTCTATCCCTGGTTGTTTAAATATGACTTCTGGAGAGACCCAGAGACTTCTAAACAGATATGCTCTGACTTTCTACTAACCATGGACATGCCCATTGGCAGAGGTCCCATTAATCCAATGGACAGTGCCAGATGGTCTTTACTAACCACGGGCTCTGTTGACAACTTTGCTGATTTGAAGCCTTAGTTACAAAACATTGACTTCAGGTACTGTTGGTCAAGATTCTTGCTGTCAGAGGCTTTCATAACCATGCAACTAGAAGTTTTCCAGGAGTTCCTCAGTGTCTAAAAGTTTAAAATTGATAATGTTACACTCCAAGAACCATATCTAGAGCATAATGCACAGCAAAACACCAAAAAAAGAATCTCTCATTCCTTCTCTAATGTTAGAAAGCTATTCTGTGTCCTCCTACAGCATTATAGAAAGTGTCTTGGCAGTGGAGTATGACCCTTATGACACTCCTGGTTATCTCCTTAACCTCCTGAGTGGGCCACTGCTTCACCTAGTGTTCACTGCCTCTCATAACGAAGCTTATACTCTCAATGGTAGTCTTTTCTGGCATTGCAAGGCAAAGCCCAAATTTTCCTCTTCACTATGTTCAAACTTAAATAATTTAAGAAGACTTAACTCAGTTACTTTTCACTTCTCTCTCCACTTAGCAGAAAATTACCTGGGCAACTAAGTTTTTCAGACAGCTCTATATGAATTGTGTAATTTTCCAAAAAGATAATCAAACTGAATCCTAAAAGTGATTTAGAGTCACACGTTTTTAAAATGTTACACTAAACTGACATTCAATCACATGAGCATTTTATTATTTAGCTTTTGGATACGTATCTTAAATTCTTCAAATGTAGAAAACATTCATCTTCAGATGGTCTCATGGACTAGTATAGAGTTTGGAATAACTTTGTTAAATAAATGAAATATTATAGGAAGTTTTAATTTCTAAGAAATGACATACTCAAGACATGTTAGAAAATATATTTAATTCAGTTAGAATGCCTTTTTTAAGCTCTTTTTTGTTGTTAATCTTATAATGATGTTTCCAATAATGTTTTCAAAGAAAGTTAGTATTCCATGAATTAAATTGAAGTTCTTTGAACTATTCCAAGATAAAGTAGTTTCTAATAGTACAACTTTTACCAATTTATTAAAACAAATGGGATTTATAGTTTTTATTTACTCAGCAATATATGATATCTTGATTGTGCTGAGAAGTTTCCCAAGAAAATATTCCAAGAACTAGATAAAAATTCATTACAATATATATTCAAATTAAAACAGTAAATAAAGAATTTGTATATTTGTAGATGGCTACAAAACAAGGACATCTTGAACTAGTAATATTTTGAAAATGTTGCTGAAACAAATATGTTTGAAGAATCAAAACAATAAAAATGAAGATCTATATGCTTACAGAAATAAGCAACAGACTTACCTGTTGTCTTGGTTATTTTTCTCTCATTGCTAAGGCAAAATACTCAATGCCCAAAATTAAGGAAAGAAAGGTTTATTTAGGTCACAGTTTGTGGAGGTTTCAGTCTGTAATCAGCTGGCTCCAAGGCAGGGTAGCACGGCACAGGGGCAACACTTCCAGGTGGTGGGAGACAACACAGAAACAAAAGCAAAAGAGGGGAAGAAGAAGCCTCCTTTCCTCCTTCATATTGTAAGTAGGCTACACCTCTTGGGCAGGTGCAGCACTCACACCATCTCTGTGCCCTCCTCTTGCACAAGCTGAGGATGTTTACAAAATCAGGACCCTGGCCCCTGCTAAATCACTTAGTTAAACTTTTGACCTTCTCAAATTGACAGAGTGGATAATATCCCAGAGAGGTAATCCCCTCTACACCCCAGGATGGAGAGCTGCTGAGTTACTTAGTTAAGCTTCTAGACTTCTGAAGTTGACACAGTGTATCGACCTTACCAACTGTGTACATGATAAAAATGTGTAGTTTCCCAAAATATATTCATTGATTTTCTGTCACTTCAAGTGAGTACTAATACACAAAGGATAAAAGAAGACTTTTCACTTAAATGATTATTTGTCATTTTATTTATGAGATAGTCTAAGAATTAATTACCAAATGATAATCTTTTTTCTACTCTCTGTACTGGCAGGATTCACATCTAAAATTTTGAGCAATTGCTACATCTTGCAGTAGTGCTTTCAGACTAAAACAGATACTATGATTTATGTCTCATACATTTGTTCTAAATTAAATTTCAGTTTTCTAAGAGGCATATTAAGTTAATAATTGATGTAATTTTTTAAAGCATGTATAGAATTTGGCAGAAGGTATTACTGTTTACATTTTTGCTGATGAAGATTATAATGTAGCACAGTTAATTTCAGTATTTTTAGGCTCATTTCTATTTATTTTAATTTCTTAAGATGCTAAAACATACTAGGCTGCACTACAAAAGTACTTGGAGATGTGAAGTGAAAATTCAAAGTGGTAATTCAAAGTCTATTTTAGTTTTAAATTATTTTGCAATTTGTCTCATGGTGTCTTCTGCACTAATCTCCTTTTCTCTTTACAAGAGTGTGAGGATTTTTCCAGGTCTATAATTAAGTAATGTTACCTTGTAATCATTTTTTTAAAAAGCAAACGTGGTCCACAAAATAATTGGTTGAAAGGAGCTTTTTTACTTTGTTCATTTTTCCTTCAGGTTCTTCCAAGGCAGACCTGTGGGCTTTTCACTCACACAATTTTCTACAAAGAATATCCGGGAGGCCCCAAAGAACTGGATAAAAGTATTCAAGGAGGTGAACTTTTCTTCACGGTTGTACTCAACCCAGTAAGTACCTGGAGTTTTCTTCAAACAATGAAAAACTATAGAACCCATGAGAATCATCCTGATGAAGAGGCTAGGGTCTGAGTATCAGCCATTTCAATAAGAAGTTCCAGCTCTAAAATATGAATGCACATCTCGAAAAGGGGACACGTCGTGTATTATACAAAGAATGGTGACTTGGTGAATTTGATGATAGAATGAGGGAGTGCTCCAGCCAACCCTCCTCTCTGCATGGGAAAGTGAACACAATTCAAAGATTCAGATCTTTCCTGTTTCCATTGGGGACCAGTTTGTCTTAAACAGTCATTAGCTTTATTGCTCCTTTTCTCTAACATATAAGCAAAATATTTATATTCATATAAATATAAATGAAAGGAATTAGATAAGCAAATTATCACTATTCCTGTATTTATGTTAGCTCCTGCCTAGGTCACAGAGCAGCCCTGTTTAACAGCTACTGCTCTTCCTCATTCAGTTCTTAATACTTATGTAGCAACACTACAGTAACTCATGCCCACATATTTTTGCTTGAGGAAAGTAGTCTGAAATTGCGTGGAGAAAGAAAAACTAATTGAAATAAGATGTATAAGGAAAATAATTTTGTGTGGGAAAATCACTAACATAAAAAATAAAGCTAAGTTCATTTTTCAGATGTATAGGTTTGGGCCTGACATTGGCAATATTCAGGATGAGATTCTCCTCCAAATGTGGGAGAAAATTCTGTCAGGATAAAAATTAGATAAGATAGAAATAATCAGAATAAAACTTGAAAGACTCTTCTCTTGACCTTAATTTTATAGGTCTGCAAATAAAATTGCAGGTATTTTTCATAAACCCTTATTTTTTAATAACTATATGTTTCTTTAGTTTCTAGAATTTTTTAGCTCCTAGAAATAGAGTGAACTATAAATATAAGTAACTTCTCTTCAAAAAGTTCTTTAAGTGTGTTCAAAACTGGAGATCATGTAAAAATGTGGCATTTAGCCTTTTAGAACTTAGTCAACCTTAAGATCCCCAAAATACAAATAATTAGAATTTGAACATCAGAACTAACCTAATTTCCTAGCTGACTTATTTTTTTTTTACAAATTGAAATGTCTTTTAAGTTACAGCATATGGCTTTTTTCTCTTTTTCGTTCAATTAAGCTAGTATGTGCAGACAAGAGATATTAAATAAATGCCTGATTTTGAACTGAAGGCTTATCTCTCTGTTTCCTATTATCTCTCTTCTCTTTTGTTCTTTAATTATATATGCTTTGGGTTTCTCATATAAGAGAAGTTATGCATATTTAAGCTTGTATGTCTGGACTCAGTTAAAATACTTTTAAAATGTTAACGCTTCAGTTTAAGATACTTTATGATGCACAAAATTCTGATATTTTATATTTTCTCTGATCATGGAACAAGATTCTTATTCTTTTTACTGATGGTTGCTTTGGTGATTAAGATTTTGCTGGTAGTAGTGTTATTTCAGTGTTTTCTAAAGTGAATGAATTTTACTTACATGAAAGAAATTCAACATTATATAAGTCTTGCACAGTAAGTTTATATTAAAATTAAACCTCTATACAAATACTATATTTTTATTAATTAGAGATGAAATTATTTTAATTATAAAAATTCATATGGGGAGCACTAATTTAATCTAACTGAACAAACTTGTTTCTACAGTGGCCTTTATCAATAATGTTTGGCAGTTTTATTTATCTTGATGAAGAGACCTAGTGAGGAATAAAGGGTAAAAAAAAAAAGCTTCAAAATGCTTTATCTTGTTTCAGCAAAGTTTCGGAAGGGAATTATTTTTAGATAGACATGTGGGCTCAAAACAAATGACAAATCTTGTCAAGCACCATATGATAAATAATCCCAAGCCTTCCATCTGGTATACTAGGTGCAGTGTTTACCTGTGGACATGTGATTGAGACGTCTATACTTTAACTCAGCCAATCTAGCCATAGGGAAGTCTGCTGTCATTAGGGTTACCTGCCTTGCCGCATGGAGTAAGAAGAGGTGGTATCTTTCCTGAGTCCTCATAGTAAAATTAAGTGCTTGAATAAAGTTTGTGTTAAAATTTAAAAACTTTCAAGTGAAGCAAGGCAGATTATTAATTCATCAGATGATTTTCTTTATTGGGCTAAAATGAGAAAACTTTGATAATATCAAAGAATATATTAGCTGCAAGAAAGACCTGACTTTTAATTATAATGAATCTTAAAGATAACCATTGTAACATGTCAGACCTCAGTTAAAATTACTATTTTTTGCCAGTCAGCTTGTTTATTTATGAAAAGATTGATGTATACTGTAAACATGGAATTTAATCACATTCAACTACTTTTGGGCTGAAAATGAAAACCTGATCAGGACTTATTAGTAAAGTTTTTAAATTTTCTTTCCATGCATCAACATAATATCAGGGTGTCAGAATAACTTAATCTGTATTGGGATTAGAGGCAGCTGCAATAAAATATCTTTCAAAATTAGTCTAGAATAGATCAAAACAAAAATGAAAATTCTTTGGATGGAATAACTTTCTGGCCTGAAATGTTCCACTGTTACCGAAGATTTTTCACTGCAAAAAAAAAAAAAAAAAAGACATGACATATGTTGCACATGTCATGTACAAGTGATTATGATGTAAATAAAAAGTTGCAAAAACAAATGTTAGCACTGTGGAGAGAAAAGAAAACTTGGCCATCTCTAAATGAGCTTTTCCAGTGTCATAGGCCTGGAAATCGCTGATGTAGATTGAATGCGGGAGTTTTGATTAATAGAATTTTGAGGTTCAAATTCAGTTGAGAAATAGACACATTGGGCTATTTAAGCCTGGACCCATTAAAAACTTTATTTTTCTAACTCTTCTTGTTCTGATTGTAAACTCAAATATCAATTGACTCAGATTTGATTTCCCACATATATCTTGCTATGAAAAAATACATTGATCATAGAAAGGTGTACTCACTGGAACAGTAACTTGCAAACACAATTTTTTAAACTGGTTTTTAATTAGTGAGTATTTCCCATGCAATCTGACCACCAGGTTAGGTCGCTCTAGTTGCACAGATTCCAGTATTCAGTTCCTCCTTAATTTCTAATTACCCATGTTAAACTAATAGATTACATGTTTCTGTTTATTAATTTCGTACAAGTTTGATTTTATCCCTAAGAAATCTACTCTCCTGTCAGTGTGAATTTGCTTGGTCAGGTTTTGTAGTTCACCAGGCTGAGAAAACAAGCTCTAAAGTGTGGGTTGAACTATGTATTGCTTGGTATTGTTCTTTACACTTCTGACTGTCTTCCTTTACAGAGATTTGTTTCTGTTGAGTTTGTCTGATTAAGACCTAGAGACTCACTCAAGTTATCTCTAAAATGACTTCCGAAATCTGAACATTCAGGAATGTTCAGAAATCTGAACATTAAAAGGTTTTCTGAGTTCCAGGAAGCTCAGAAGCACATAAAAATGAGTTACTGACCACCAACATGTCTGACTTTAACAGGAACACAAGTTTTTCACGTGTCTGAGTTTCTCTTATCTGTACTAATACACAAAATTCTTCTCTACTCAAAAATGTTATTTCCAGTTTCGAGATCATCATCAATTAATCCTATACACGGCCCAACATCATTATATCCTAAGTTTCCCGTATCAGAAATCAGCTTCAATTCTCAGCTGCTGATTTCTTCATCCTCTTGTAATTTCTTAGTCAAACTTCCAAGCAAGACTCTTGAGGCCATCATTTTTGAATCAGCCTGTGTTAGTTTTGGCCTCCTATGGAATGGCTGCCCCTGTACACACCCCAACCTCCTTCTAAACAAGGCCGAATAGGGGTTATTCTTTTTCAACAAAGACTTGGGAGGGGTCTGCACAATGGCTGGTCTATAGCCTGGATCTGAATTCTCTGGTAGCAGTCAGTGTGGTCTTCAGTCTATTCCAAAGATTTCCAAAGCGGAAGTAAGCTGAACCTCTTTGTATTATATTAACTTTGACGCTTGTAAAGTATTATTAAGTATCTCTTTGGGAGGATCAGTTGATTTTATTTATCATTTTACTGTTTGGCAGTCATGTGCCTTGTGTTTTGCTTATTCTGTAGCCTCAGCACCAGAAGACTTTGTGGTACAGGATAGGTACTTGCAAAATATTTTATAAATGAATGAACTAGCATAAATGCCCAAACCTGGGGAAAGTACTTCTGCCACAGTAAATTACGTCCCCCCATAATGGAATGCATTCAGCCATTAAAAACCATGTTATTTAATAATTTTCAGTGACATCAGAAATAATCTTGATATATTCAGTAAAAAATATTAATTATAAGAATATTAAATATAAGCATGAAAATAAACTATATGAAATTCAATATAATAGTTGTAGTTATGCTAAATCACAGGATAAAAGGTGCTTTCCACTGTGATATTTCATTTGCCTGATTTTTCTAAAAAGTCTATAATAAATACTAGTCTTACACCAGGAAATTCATAAACACATATGTTAAAAACAGTAACAAAGGATTATCTAATAGTTTGGGACATAAATGGAATTATTTTGTTATGAGTGTATCAATGATAGAATTAATACTTTCTCAGATCCAGTTGTTCTCTGTCTGTATGTGATATTTTGTTTACTGTTTGTCTTAGTGTGGATGTTTGTTTGTATATCTTTCCAACTATATAAGAAGCCATTTTCCTTATGAGAATTATTTGTGCATGTGCTTCCCATAGATCAATATTTTGAATGCAGTAAGAAGTCAATAAATGTTTTCAAATGACTGAATGCATGAAGGGTTATGTTTCAGGGCATGGTTTGATTTATGGCATATTCATATGTCAATAATAAGACCAATTTTAATAAAAATACATTCTAGAAGATTCTCTGATTGCAAGTCAGTAAAATCCGAGATTTGCAAAATTTTTCAGTGGCCCTAAATCTTTAACAGCTTTTTGAAAAGTGATGGTGAATTAATTTCATGTGGAACAATGGACTGCTGAAAGTGGAAAGGACTGGAAGGGTTATCTATTGAATCTCCTAATTTTAGATGAGGAATTTGGCTACCAACAAGTTAACTTAGTTTGCTCAACTTTGCATCTGTAATATTCTTATAAGACTCTTTTGACTCTTTGTTCACTATGAAGTGATTCTACGACTATACCACACTGATTCAACACCCTTGGCCTTAAAATGGCCTTAAAGCAATGAACATTACCTTTTTTTTTTAAATTTTATTTAAAGAGAAAACAACAACAAAAAAAAAACAGAAAAAAGGGTAGCAACAACACAGAATTCCAAGGAAAAAAAGAACAAAAAGCACTAAGAAATTATTACTTGATAACTTACATGCCATCACCTAGAAAATAGTTGTTCAAGTTACAAAATTAAAACATACAAAGTACACATTCAAACAACGAGACTGTTAAAAGTTCTGCTCCATGATCTAACAAAAACAGTAATGTGGTCATTCATCTTACACACTTAACCATACATGCAATTATATCCTTTAGAGGAATTTCTTTTCCTCTTTTTTACAGTAGCAATTACACATTTTGGGTTTTATTACTCCTACATTTCTTATTACTTTTCACACTGGAGACACAATGCAATATTTATAAATATGATTCTTATTTTCACTAATGAGGATAGTCTCAATTTGTTTCCATTTCCCTATGAAGGCCTCAAGATCATCCTTCTTCATAGCTGAGTAATATTCCACTGTATAAAAATATTACATCTTTTTCATCCACTCTGCAGTTGATAGGCATCTTGGTTGTTTCCACGATTTAGGTATTACAAATTGGGTTGCTATGAACATGGGTGCACATGTATCACTGTGATATGACCTTTTCAGTTTTTCTGGGACAATACCTAGGAGGGGAATAACAGGGTTGAATGGAGCTTCCAGATCTAGTCTTCTGATAATTCTCCATACTGATTTCCATAGTGGTTGCACCAGTCTGCACTCCCACCAACAGTGGAGCAGTGTTCCTTTTTCCCCCGCAGCATCACCAACGTTTGTTATCAGTTGATTTCTTGATGGCAGCTATTCTTTCTGGAGTGAGATGAAATCTCAATGTTGTTTTAATTTGCATTTCTCAAATGGCCAGTGATGGTGAACATTTTTTCATGTATTTATTTGCCATTTGTATATCTTCATCTGAGAACTGTGTGTCATCTCAAATGCCCATTTTTGGAAAGGGTCTTTGAATTTTGGAGGCTTGATGTTTTTCAATTCTTTATATGTTCTGGATATAAGCCCTTTGTCTGAGGGGTTGCTGGCTAAAATTCTTTCCCATTCTGTGGGTTTTCTTTTCACTCTTCTGGTGATCTCCTTTGAAGTGCAGAAACTATTCAATAATATGAGATCCCAGTTGTTGATTCTCTGAAGTGTTTCCCATGCAGTTTGTGTTTTGTTCATAAATTCTTTGCCTACCCTTACGTCTCCAAGATTTCTACCTACCTTATCTTCCAGTAGATTTAGTGTTTCTCTTTTAATGTTTAGGTCTTTGATCCACTGAGACTTTAGTTTTGTGCATGGTGATAGGCATGGATCTAGTTTCAGTCTTCTCCATGTGGAGAGCCAATTTTTCCCAACACCATTTATTAAGGAGGCTATCCTTCTTCCAGTGAACATGTTTAGCCCCTTTGTCAAATATCAGGTGGCTAAGTGTCTTTGTACCTATACTTGCATCTTCTAATCTGTCCCATTGATCCTCAGGTCTATTTCTTTGCCAGTACCATGCTGATTTTATCATTGTGGCTCTGTAGTACAGTTTCAAGTCAGAAATTGAGATGCCTCCTGCCTTGTCTTTATTGCCCAGAATTGCCTTTGCTATTCTAAGTTTCTTGTGTTTCCTAATGAATTTTAGGAGTGTTTTCTCTAGATCTGTGAGGTATGTCAATGGTATTTTGATTGGGATTGCCTTAAATCTATATAACAGTTTTGGGAGTATGGACATTTTCACAATGTTGGTTCTTCCTAGCCAAAAGCAAGGAATACCCTTCCACTTTCTGATATCATCTTCAATCTTCTTTTTTAGCATAGTATAATTTTCAGCATATAGGCCTTTTACAGTCTTAGGTTGATTCCTAAGTATTTCATTTTTTTAGATGTTATTGTAAAGGGCGATATTTCCATTATTTTTCTCTCAGTGAGTTTTTTGTTTGTGTACAGGAATGCTATTGATTTTTGAGCACTGACTTTGTAGCCAGCTACACTGCTGAATTTGTTTATTACCTCTAGAAGTCTTTTAATGGAGTTTTTTGGGTGTTCTGTGAACATTGCCTCTTTCACAAGTCCACTACCTGGTGCTAGTAAAACGTGTAAATGGCTTGAAATTTCAGACCATTATCTAGGAAAAGGCAAGTCATTTCTATGTAGAGTAAAAATAATAATAAAAAGTTCTTTAAAGAAAGACTGTAATAAGCAGTTATGGCTAAGGGGAAGTATCTAATTTACTTTTTAAAAAACTATAAATAAAGAGCTCTGTTCATTTTTATTAAAACAATAAATCTTACTGGCATTAATTATAAATTGATAAAACTTTCAAAGCCCAAACTTTCTATTTCACTCATGTACTACTCTCCATATCATCCATTAATGTTCTTGACTATTAAGTATTATATAACCTTTGCCACTGCCAGACTATTAAAAGCACAAGAAAAATTAAGTCTGATTGATCTCCATACTTGAGAAAAAACAGAAGTTGTTGGAATGGATATCACATAGAAGGCTTGGGTTCAAAGCATAGTACTGAATGAAAAAGGGTGTGGGAGGAAAGATAAAGCAGGTTTTCCAAATCAGTCACACACTGAATTCACCCAAATATGACTCCAGCATATCAAACTCTTCTTACAGTCTTACACTTTGTTTTACACTTTCTTACAGTAACCTGAGCATGCTGGAAACCAAGGAGAAGCTGAACATTATCATACATAGTCCATGAATCAGAGTGAACAATAAAGCCAGGTTAAACTACGTGTTGTGAAATGAGCAGCAACGTTTGGCCAAAGTGGTTGCCAACAATTGCCAAATGACCAATTGCTGGTTGATAAGTAGTATCTAGGACACCCAAGGCCCAAATTTCCCTCTTTGAGACCTTGACTTGCAAAGGTAGGGATAATTTGTTCAATTGGTCCATGAAATAAATATCATCATTCCTTGTATAATCTTTTAATAGCTTCTTATATGCTTCAGAATCAAGGGAAGTCTTTCACGTGGAAAGAAACAAATCAAATCTGGTTCTTGTCATTTTTCTGTATTTTTCTTGAAGTCATCTCTTGTATGTATGTTCCCTGAACACAGTTTGCTACTCACTCTCTGTCTTGAAGTGCTGGCACCACAGTGGCAATGATCTCCTAAAATTCTGAGCTCATAGGTCACTTTTTTATAGATTCCCCCCACCTTCCAGATTGGCTTTGTAGGTTTCTCTTCTGTGTTCTCCCAGCATTTGGGTCTCACCCAATATAAACTTTCCCACAGTATTATAACCAACTGTTTTTATCTTCCAGTAGTTTGTGAGTTCTTTGATTTAAAAAATCATGTCTCACTCTATTTTATATTCACAAAACATTGATAAATCCTTGGGCTTTGGTTGGTTCTCTATAAATCCATTATCTTCCCACACCTATGTGCTGTTTGTTGTTCAAATTTCAAAGGAAATCTATTTAACCATAGGAGTACCTAACCACAGAATTCACTTAAATGAAGTGGGTTTGCATAACTAGACTTTTATTTTCTCTTGTGGCACCAAGGGAAACCTTTTGAAAATTATTAAATTTATGAAAATGTGCTTAATTTTAGTCATCATAATAAAAATGCAAAGGTAAACTATACTGAAATGTCATTCTTAACAACTAGATTGTGAAACATTTAAAAAATTAAAATATTCTCTTAGCTAGACTATTAAAAAAAAATACTCATACATTCTCTTGGATGTGCAAAATGGTAAAATCCCTAATGTGACAAATTTAGTAACATCTAACAAATTTATGTTTCATTTAACCTTTGATGAGTCAGTTCTTCTCTAGGACTGAGAAAAAAAAGAAATTATCACAATATCTTTCACACATAATTTGAATGTAAACCAATTTTTAAAAAAACTATTCATTGCAAAATTATTTGTACTTCAAATAGTGGGGGTAACCCAAATATCTATCTATAAGAAACTAGTTTAGTAATCTATGATACAGCCATTAAAGGGAATACTATATACGTGCAATCAGAACAAATAATATGTTAAATTTCCAGCACCAAAAATAAAGAATATGGAAGATCTCAATACACTATAATTTCCACATATAATTACAATTATATATAATTCCAATATACTATAATTCCAAATATAATTTGGAAAATGTATCAACTTATATATAGCCATATATATATATATATATTCATTTATTCCATGTTACATGAAGGAAACACAGGAAAAATACACCAAGGTATAATAAATAGTTACCTACTGGGTATTAGAACAGGAGAATAGAGACATGTGTGAGAGAGAGTATAGTTTTGATTTTGAGATATGAAAGATAAAATCAAAATAATAAATCAGAAAGGATACGGTGTAAGCAGACCTGAACTGGAGACAAATGAACAAAATACCCTATTAGATATATTACTTCTTGTTTATATCTATTTGATATAATACAGAAAGTAAAATAATTTTGAATCCAGTATTCTGGATTTAATAATTTTGACTGCATATTCTGACTGTAAAACAAAGATAAATCTATGTAGAAGTTTTAAATTTAATTAACAAACTTTTGTTGTAAGTATGAAACATTTTTCATTTACTGTCAGAAAATATAATGAGAATATCAGTGCTGTTGCGTTTTCATGGTAGCATAAGAGATACAAATAAGGAATGGAAAGGAGGGTGGGGTAAGGGAGAATTCTAGTACTTGAATTTGATATTACATTAATTAGGAACGTAGTTTCCTAATTCTTTTCTGTTGAAGAGGTCTTGATTCAGTGACATCTCATGGCAAAACTCTTAGTCCTCAGATCTTTATTTCTAAATATTTTTCTCCCCAAAACTAATGAGGCTTTTTGAATAAGAGGCTAATTTCAAGTCATGCAGTGTACATAGAAAGTACAAACTGAGTTTGGAGCACTCATGCAAAAAAAGGACCACTTAAGGACTAAAAAAGTTGTATTAGGACAGAAATCAGCATTAAAAGGCTCTTATAACTAAATTTGGTACAATGCTAACATAAAGTGAGGTCACAGACAAAGTGTGAAAAAAGGAAGAGAGTTCTATAGAGAATGCCAGCTAATGAATGGAATTAGAAAATAATCATTTTGCAAGCAGCTGATTCAGATACAAATCATCAATGATTGTTAATACTATTGAAATATTTGTCTAGTTAGAGTCTTAAAGCTTATTTCCATAGTTTACTTATTAATTATGAAATATATCCTTTATAATGGAGAAAACCAGCAATTTCTACATTAATCAGGTGGTCAAACTTCTATCAGTGGATAATTCAAAAAGATAAACTCATATTATATATCTCCTAATGTGATTTTTAATGTAACCTTTAAATACAATGATACCAGCAAGGGGCTAGAATAGGAAGTTCCAGACCCTCTTTTCTCCTGTGGAGTGACCAGCGATTTGTGCACCAGGGCCCTTTGTGAGAAGTCCAGAAGCAAGAGACTGGGAAACCTCAAGGGAACATGGAACAAAAACAAAACCTATGGCACCCATTTGCCATAGTCCCTCTACCTGACTCACCATGGAGCAACAGAGAAAACTCCCACCTCCCAGCTTCTTGGAGAAGGAAAGAGGAGATTAAGGCCTATATTCAATAGACTTTTGGGCAGGCTGCCTTGTGACTGGTTTCATTTTGCCTGAATCTAAGAACACAGAGAAAAGGGTACTATGCTGGATGCTGCTGGAAGCATAACTGTCAATTGGAAATATCATACATTGACTCACCATACCCTTTCCGGCCTCGGTGCATAAAGAACCAGAGAAAACTGCCAACAGCCATCTTTGTCCTGCAAAGAGAAAGAGTTGGTTTGTGCCTTCAATATTTAGGTTTTGAGGGAAGCTTTCCAAGGGATTGGTTTCTGTATTGCCTGTTTCGGACAACACAGGATCTAATGCATTCTAGAAGCTGAGTAAAACAGGGAGTCGGGTGGTACGCCATGGCTCCAGAAAAATCTGCAGTGCTTCAAGCAGACAGTAAAAAGAGAAAAAGTTCCTATAAGCTCCAGCCTGGTTGGGAGAGCAGAGATGCATAAATCCTTCCATTGTAAATTTACACTCCCAAGCTCAAACATAACAGTTTGCAGGCCCTTGGAATCTTTGGCCCAACTGATGGCAGAGGTTTTTCTGTATACAAAGACAGTTCTTTAAAGACTGGAAGAGGTAGTTTTTTCAAAGTTCATATCCCAACACAAAATAATAAGGCTCATGAAGAAATAGGAAAACATTGCCCAATTGAAGAATCAGAATAAATCTCCACATCTTAACAGCAGTGAAATGGAGATAAGATTAATTACCTGACAGAGAATTCAAAATAGTCATCAAAACTCAGGAGAAAATGCATGAACAAAATGTGAATTTCAACACATACAGAGACTATTTTAAAAGAAATAAAATCTTGCAACTGAAGAATCTAGTAACTGAATCACTACAAGTGAAAAGACCATGTAACTGTAAGGCTGATTATTTGAAATTATAATTATTTGAAATTATAGTAGCTACCCCCACCATCTATGGAATATACATTCCAAGATTTCATCTGGTTGTTTGAACCTGAAGGCAGTCCATATTAGCCACATATACTGTGCTTTTTCCTATACATAACACAAAAACGTAATGCTTTTTTCATCAATTCCCCATACATTTTGATTGTTACTTGTTGCAGTTTGAGGTGAGGCAGAAAAACGAGCATGAATTTTACTTTCTTTTATAATTGAATCTAAGATTCATTCTGACAGATCAAATCTCAGCATGTTATTTTTTCTTTCTTTACTACTATGAAAACTTTCACCTTCTACTTACAGGAAGCACTTGACAACTTCTCTTTGCCATAATGGAATTCCCAGCATCACTACTCTTGTGCTTTGAAACCATTGTTAAGTAAAATAACGATTACTTGAACACAAGCACTGTGATATAATCACAGTTAATTAGATAACCAAGACAGATATGTAAGTGACAGGTGAAACAAGTAGTATACACAACATTAGACATCTGGAGAAAGGGGTGACTCACATCACAGACAGGGTGGACTGGGGCAGCATGAGACTTCAATATGCTACACATACTACTACAATTTTAAAGGTTATTATTTTATCAATTATTTATTTCTGGAATTTTCCAACATGTGTTATAATTGAAGTATCAGTAGTGAAAGGGTGCATTTCAAAAGCAGCAAGAGAAAATCAACTGCACACACAAGAGAGTCCCTCTTAAAATATCAGCCTATTTCTACACAAAAACTTTTTAATAAAGGAAGATATATACTGAAAGTGCTAAAAAAAAACCCATCAACCAAGAATACCAGATTCAGCCAAAATGAAAGTGAAATAAAAACTCTCAACTAACTAAAAACTGGGGAAGTTAATGATCATTATAGTTGCCTTCAAAAAAATACCAAAGCAAATTGTTCAAGTATATATGAAAAAACACTAGGCAGCAACATAAAAACTATGAAAACATAAAGCTCACAGCTGAAAATATATAGACAAATAGAATATTGTAGTACTAAAATAGTGTATCACTTCAAATAGTAATATAGAAATTAATAACAAAAGTAAAACGTGTAGCAATAAATGTATTTTAATAAATACATAATACAAAATATGTTTCATATAACTACAACAAAAAGGATGAGAAATATAGAATGGTTTTTTAAAATAAATTATCATCTGTCCAAAATATCAGTGTATACAGATTGACTACTAGATGTTTTATGCAACTCTTTGATAACCATAAGAAAATACCTATGGAAGATACACCAAAAAAATAAATAAATAAAAAGGAATCAACCAGGTCATAACAAGAATCAATGAAATATAATGGAGCACAGCAAAAAAGGAGACCAAAATGTCCACAAGGTAGACATAAAACAAGTAACAAAATGATGATAATTTCTTTCCTATAAATAGTAACATCAAATGCAAATGAATTAAATCAAGAGACATAGATTAGCAGAATAATTTTTTATAAAAGGATTTTATTTTATATTCTCTCCAGAGAGTCACTGTAGATTAATGATACACAGACTGAAAGTAAAAGGACTGGGTATTTAGCTCAGTGGCATAAGCGCCTGCCTGGTAAGCGCGAGGTCATGAGTTTGATCCCTGGTACCAAAAAGAAAAAAACAATTAGATTTCTCAGTGAAAGTAAAAGGATGGAAAAAAATGTTCCATACACATAATAACCAAAGGAGAGCAGGGCTTCCATGTTTATGTCAGAAAATAGACTTTTAAGTCAAAAATTGTCTTGAGATACAGAGTGACAATATGTAATGATAAAAACTCAGCAAACCAGGAAGGTATAACAATAGATGATGGAAATATTGACATAACTGCAGAGAGCACTAGGACACAATAACAGAAAATAATATTCTACTTCCAACAATAAGTAGCACATCCAGGCTGAAGATCAGTGAGGAAACAGAGGACTTGGGCAACACTATAGGCCAAATGGACCCAACAGAATTACACAGACATTGCACTTAACAGCAGTATATATAAGGAAGGCACTCAAGGACCGATCATGTGATAGAGCACAAACTAAGTCATTTAACATTAAAATTATGTGAAGTATTCATTCCATTCACAGGAAATGAAACTATAAAGTCCACAGCACAAGGGAAAGAGGGAAATCTACAAATATGTGGGAATCAAATAAAATACTGTCAATGGGTCAAAGATGCCAAAGAAGAAAGTCGAACATATCTTGAAATAGATGAAAATGGAAACAACAATTTATGGTATGCAGAAAAAAAAGCTTATAACAATGAGTGCATACATTAAAAATAAAAAAGAGGAGTGATTTCAAATAAACAGTCTAACCCTATTTCCATTATTATGAAGGAACTAAAAAAAGAAGAACAAATTAAGACCAAAATTGATAGAAGAAAATAATAATGATTGAAGCAAAGTACAGAATATAAAAACAAAGTATCAATGAAACTAAGGCTTTTCTTTGAAGAGATTAAAAAAATAGACAAACTTAGCTACTAAAAAAATAAAGAAGGCTCAAATAAAATAAAAAATAAAAGAGAAAAGATTACAACTGAAAATGATCTTCATTGATTACTATGAAAGCTTCTGCATCAATAAATTGGACACCCTAGAGAAAATAAATTCCTAAACACATATTAACCTACCAGCATTGAACAATGAAGCAATGGAAATCTGAATGACACAGCTTGTAGGGAGATTGAATCAGTAATCAAATGCCTTCCATCAAAGAATGTCAATCTTTCTCAACTCCTCCAAAAAACAGAAGTGAAAGGACCACTTCCAAACTCATTCTATTTAGTCAACATTGTGCTGATATCAAAACCTGATAAATACACTACAAGAAAGTACAAATCGATATCATTGAGGAAAATAAATACAATAATCAGCAAAATATCAGCAAATCAATTCAATAATATACTGAGACCATAAGCCATGACCAAATGGGATTTAGCCTTGGGATACAAGGATAATTCAATGTATAAAAATCAATTAATATGACATACCACATTAGTAGAACAAAGGATAAACATCTTTTGATTGTCGTAATAGATGCAACAAAAGCACTTGATAAAATTCATCATCCTTTTGTGGCAAAACCTCTCAGCAAGAGTTTGGAATAGAAGGAAATTACCTTAACATAATAAAAGCCATATGTGAAAACTGCATAACTAACACCACTCTCCTTGGTGAAAAACTGACAACTTTCCCTTATAGATGAGGAAAAAGGTAAAGGTATTCACTTTCACCATTTCTAATCAACACAGTACTAAAACTTCCAGCCAGAACATTTGGGGAAGAAAATAATAAATAAATGGTATCCAAATGGGAAAGGAAGAAGTAAAGCGGTCTTTGTAAGTGTTATAATCTCATATGTAGAAACCCTAAGGACTCTTGTCAAAAAAAACAAACAAAACACTCTTAGAACTAATAAAGTTTCAGCATACTAAATCAATACACAAAACTCAGTATATTTCTATATATTAATAACAAACTATCTGGAATAGCTAATTTACAAAAGCATAAAGTAATAATAAACCTGATCAAAACAGCAAAAGACTTTACACTGGAAACTTCAAATAATGGCAAAAGAAATTGAAGAAGTAAAAAATAAATGGAAAGATAATCCATGTTAATGGAGTTGAAGATTTCATATTGTTAAAATGTCCGTACTACTTGAATTAACCTACAGATTCAGTATAATTCCTGTAGCATTTTTATAGAAATAGAAAAAAATACTAAAATCCATATGCAACCATAGGGACACAACATACCCCAAACAATCTTGACACAGAAAAACAAAGCTAGAACATCACACTTCCTGACTTCCATAGATAGAACTACAATAATTAATGTGGTACTTGAATGAAGAGAGAGAAATTATGAACCAACAGAACAAAATGGAGAGCCCAAAAATAATCCCATACATATATGTTCCACTGATTTTCCCTAAGGGTGCTAGGAATATACAAATGGGGAAATAATAGTCTCTTCAACAAAATATATTGACAAAATGAGTTTTCACAGAGCAAATGGTTGCCAGAAACTGTGAAAAGGGAGAAAGGGAGAAATGGTGAGCCACTATGGATATGAGTTTTAAATTACCCATATGCTAAATATCTGTTGTAAAACATTGTACCAATAGTTACTAATAGTATACTATACACTTAAAATTCTAAGAGGATAAATTTCTTGTTATGAATTTTAACCACAGTTTTTAAAAGAAATAACTTTAAAACTATCTTTTTGTACTCTTGATAGCACATGTTTATATTCATGCAACCATGAAGAAATAAACAAATTCAAACATTGATATATGCTAGAAAACATCCTGAAGTTTTCAAAAAGTATGTAACATCATATTTAATAAAAGAAGTACGATTGCGATAGTTTTTACAATACTAAAAGACATAATAACAATTCAATTCATAAGCCTCAGATTTCATTAAATCCAGAATTTGTAAAAGAATATATCACTAAAAGTTATTTTTCTAATCATTACTGCTGTGTAATATCCCAAAACACAGTAGATTCTAAAAAATCATTCCATGCTTGCTTATGGGGTCCACTGTTCAGAATTCAGGTAAGACTGAATTCCGAGGCTTGGCTTTTCACGTGGTTGTCATCTCATGGTGAGTCGAGCTGAAAGCCCAGGTGGCTGGTGCAGCTGCGAGTTAGTGGGATATTTGTCCTTGACATTTCATCTTGGATCACAGCAGAATTGTCCGAGAGGTAGTTAATCCAATTACTCAGAGAGCTGCATAATTAGCATTGGCTTTCTGTTTTCCACGATGAGCGGGGTTTGTCAAATCTTTTCTTTCTAATCTGGTGAACTTGTATTAAGGAGCGTTTATGAGTATACTTGTGTCAGGAGCTCACAGTCAGCCATGAGTCCAGTAAGCAGTGCAGTTCCTGGGACAACGCAGGAAGGATGTGTTTACCTCAGTTCTATTGCTCTTTGTGCTTCCATGTCATCTTTCGTGGAATGTCAATATGATTATAATAGTAACAATGGTCTCTTGTATGAGAAATTAGATACTTAGCAGACATCAGAAATCAAGGCTTAGAAAAGTATTATCAGGACCTTGGAATGCTCACTGCAGTTGGCATCAGTAAAGGGAACAGGCTCCAGGTGACATTCTCGACTCACAGCAAAACAGAGGACAGAAGCACTCACCTGGAGTAAACAGGACAAATGCCAGCGAGGCTTCGCTTGGCTAGATCGCCTTTCTATCAATCATGATTCCAAGATTGCTGTTTTCCCAGTTGTCAAAAGCCTTAAAAATCATTTTACCCTTCAGCACTACGAATCTATTTTCAGGAGCCTATCATAGGAAAGAGTACAAAATACAGAAAAATTGATAATTTTAATGGAAACTGAATGCCCAACAGAAAGGAAATATTTAAATAAATTATAGCTATTAAATAAATTATTATGAAGATATTTAAAATTTAAGCTCATGAATAATTTCATAATATTATAACTTTTAAAATATACATATGCAAATAATACAATATTATACATAAAATGTCAAAATTTTAAGAAAACTATACACAAAAATAATGAAAAGATACACATCTTGGATATTGAGAATTGTGCTAATTTTTTTCTGCATTCTATATTGTATAATTTTAGAGTTTCTATCACTTTTCAACAAGAAGAGTAAAGCACTAATTCTAAAAGTGCTAACGCATGTTCTTATTGATGAAGAATAATTAACCTTGTCTAATTATTCTTTGCACAAATTATATTAAGACAAACTATTAAAAGATTCCATTAAAAAGTACTATCTGAGAATTTAAAGAATCTTATTTGTTAAATTCAAAACATTAACACCTTCCAGAAATTCATGGAAGAGGGAGTAAACACTAATAGTAATATTTCAACTATCTGGAGTTTGACTTTCTCCTCCTAATAATGGTAGGGGCTGCAGTGAGTAACAAGAAACTAAATCTGAAAACCCTTTTGAGAAGAAAGACCAAGGGAAGACACTTTGTGCTAGGCAATGTGCTAAATGCTATTGTAATGACCTAATTTAATGACTAATTATATGCATATATATAATCATATTTAATCTCAACAGCAATTTTGTAAGGCATTTACAGATGAGAAAACTAGAGATCAAAGAGAATGCATAATTTGATCAAAGAAAAACAAAAAAGTCCTGCATCCTTCCCCTGTCATCATGCTTTGTTAGAATATTCCCAGTCCATGCTCATAGTCTTCTATAGCTTCATTTTTAAGCAGAATTTAACCATGCCACATTTTGAGTCTGGTTGTTCATCATAAAGAGTATATCATATAGAAACATCATAAGACCAGAGAAAGAGTTCTAAACAATAGCAGTGGGTAATGAAAGCTGACCCCATATATAGATATAATGTGGCCCAAAAGCATAGGTGTAGGGTAAATGGAACTATTCCATGAATGCATACAAATCTGTGCAGTGCCAAGGTAATAATAGTCAATGTTTTACTTTCCATAAACAAGAGAATAGGTAATAGGAAATACAGAGATAGATCTTTTGTAAATGGGAAAGAGACCAAGAAATGGAGAGAAAAGAGAAGGAGGGAAAGAGAAAGGGATGAAAAAAAGGATAATTAAAATGTGCCACCTCCTCACAAAGAATGTAAAAGTTGCGTGCTGCAAACATGTAATAAAAAATTAAAAAATATTTTAAAAGGAATGTTACCGTTATTTTGCACAAAGGGAACATTAGCACTTTCTCCAAGGGTTCTCAATAAATGAGGTGTTGCTTTTGTTTCATTTTTGTAATATATGGAAATCTAGTAGAAGTCTTAGAAATTCAAGTTGATTTCTAAATCAAAGACTTTAGGAAGGCAATATCCAAATTCAGAAATGGTTCTTTGTTTATCTACCTAACTAAAAGCTGAAGAGTAGACTTAACAGATACTTGGTTACTGATAGGCTGTGAAATATTTTGCTAGTGCAACTTAAAAATGGAAATGAAGCATCAACTGAAGCTTTCTGTGCTACTGTGGTTTAAATTGAATGCTGCGCTTTGTATAAACATAATTTTTGTGGTTTAACTTTAGACTGTTCTCTGCGGTCTTCCCATATAATGGGAATGCGTCAGAAGCACAGCTTCGTTTCCTGTGTAGGCTGGAAACTGTTAACTGCAAAGCCTGGAGACAGTCTGAGTGAGCTCTTTGCCATATGTTAAACTAAACTTGATATGAAAAATCATACCAGTTTCCAGTTTCCCAGAGCATTAAGAAAAAAGAGCTCCTGCTTTAAATATATAAAAAGCATCTGTTTGCACAGGAAATTCTACACTGCTATTTTGCAAATGATTCCTACTTATATTTACAAGAGAAATCAGATCTGATGAACCATATAGGAAGTAACACGCCATTCTGTTTAAAATGTGGAAATATATACTCTCTATGGCTAGCTGGACTGTGAACTAACCATCACTGTACAGGGATCTCAACAGTGTTGCCCAGCATGGTACTCAATAAAGAATTTCTGTTTCCTAGTGAAAGGAGAATGAATATTTTGATAACATGCTGTTAACTTAAACATTTCTATCAGATGTAATTTTTGTGCTTAGAAGCTTCTGCCACCATTTCCAACTCAGGAAGACTCATGAGCATTCGCAAAAATGTTTGGCACCATTTTCACTTTAATTTTTACTTCATCTTGACTCTCTGAGCCCAAAAATAATTCTCTGCAGAGTCATTCACCCAGGTGCCTGTGTGCCGGAGTTAATCTTCAGTAGCCTTTATGAGAATTTCCTTCTGTGACTATCTGTTGGCCTGCTTCCCTGTTTGTCATTTGAGAGTTTGGCTGGAACCAGGTCCCTAGTTAAGAGCCATCCTTTCCTTACGTCTTCCATGACCGTCATAAGACTAAGAGCTGAAATCGTGACCAGCACTGATCATTCACCAGTCTGAAGAGTTCTTCATGACCCCTTTGTAATAACAGCATTTTACTGCCGTTTTTCCTAAGGCTTCACTGTGGACACTGAACTGTGAACCTTATCAATTCAAACCTCTGGTGTTTCCCCTTGATTTAATCGTTTATTGTCTTGCTTCACAGATGCACTGAAAACTTTTTTCCAACAGAATCTCTCTACCTTTTTTCTTTCATCTAGTAGCCTGTCCATGCCAGTATTTCCAATTAAATTCCCTTCAACTTTGAAACCATTCATTTTTTTCTCTTTATTACCTTCTTCCCTGCCCACTTGATCCTGCCTACTTCTCATTCATTTTCATTCTCTTAGCAACTTAAGACTCCTCTTGTTCTCCATTTATTTATTTTCATTATTTTCTCCAAAGTCATATTAATATCCTATATTTATAAGCATTCAAGGACTTACATTTACTAACTTCTCTAGTTTAAAAGTTTTCTATGTTTGTTTGTTTATAAGACAAATCGTTGAAACAGTATTTTTTCCTCCTCCATTTTAATCACTAAAGAATTAAGATGGTTCTCCCAGATAAAAATAATACCTGTTCTCTCTTACCTCACACACTAGTAGACAGGAGCTACCGGCCTTCCTTAATATAGGAAGCTAAACTACATCCCTGTGGTAACCCGTAACAAATTTAGTTGTCTGTTTTCTTTCCTGTTCCTGAGGATGTGTAGACATAGTACATTTCTCTTTCAGGATGGACCTCTGCAAAGAAGTTTTTGACACCCAGCAAAGTAGGCGATTCTGTTGTGAATTGACTTGGGGTGGGAGGAGGCAATACAATATAAATGCATATGCTAAGTGTGGAATTGTTCTTCCATGTTTACATTTGTATCTGTGTTGTTCTATATAAAGCTAAATCTCAAGTAGATACAGACTGATTGATTCACTGGTCGCTGGTCCCTGTTGCCTTTCGCTCCCTTTTTGCCAAATGTTTTTGCTAAATGTTTATTGAGAAGATAAAAACTTTTAGCAATTCTTATATCTCTAAAATATTTATTTAGTTTAAATAATTGTTTAATTATTTTAGTTAAATAACTTTGTAAGTTTAAAAAAATCTGTGATAAAAAACATTGTATACGTTTGGTAGTACTTTATATATTTAACATGGTAAATTCTTTTAAGTGTTTTCTTCTTAAACTGTCTTTTAACATCACATACAGATAGTTGCATTTTTATTCAAAGATAATGATAATGGTCAAAAATATTATTTTATCTAAACTTCTATCTTGATATCAATAATAGTGAATCAAACTATCCCTCTTAACCTAAGAGAATTAAAACCTAACACTCATGAATCTGTTGCATGTGATAAGTTCACTTCTCTAACTATGTGCCATTCTTTTGAGAATTAAGAAAACAGTCAGATTATTTTGTCTAAGGTGAAATTATCTCAAAGAGTTGGTTGAGAAAGATTATATTAAGAAGTATGTGTTTAAGCTGCTAACATAAATATCCCCTATAACAGATAGAACAAGAAAATTGTACTCATTAGCCACTAGTTTTGAAGAACTTTTATTTTCTCATAGGAGATATAAGGTATACATCTGAAAAAATAGGGAATAATCAAAATACTATTTAATTTCAAATTACACAGTATCACTGAAATTTAAAAGAAAAAAGTTGTTAATTTCATTGCAATGAGAGTCTTCATTAAATTAAATATGAAAATAGTAAGTAGACAATGAAATAATTGAAATGTGGAAAGATGAAGAAATATTCAAAGCAGGAGAGAGCAAATTCATATAAATAGTAGGAAGTAAATTAGGTGACAGAGCCAGTAAAATCTGCCTAATTTAAGCAACAAAGAAAATTAAAAATAAAGAGCAAATCAACCCATACAAATATTAAATCTCTTAGCCATTAAAAATCAGTTTCATAGAGTTAACACAAAGATCAAGTCTGTAAGGCAAATATATGTGAAGGTGCTAGGAAGTCTAGAGATACTGAGGAATCCTAGGAAGTAGGGTTGGGTGCTTAGTATAGAGACAGATTAGGAAGAATTTTGCCATTTGCCTCTTTGTTTTAATTACTTTCTTGCTGGGACAAAATATCCAGTGCCTGAAATTTAAAGGAAGAGAGTTATTTTGGCTTACAGTTCAGAAGTTTCCATCCATGTCTGACTGGCTCCAAGGAGGAAATGTCGGCAGGTGGGGGAAAAGCGATTCATGTCACAGCACTCAGGGAGCAGTCAGTGAAGGAGCTGGGAAGGGTGATACTCTTTTCCAGGTCCTACCCACCGTGATCCACCTCATCGCTAGGAGCAAGACCTGTTCCTATGGGTAAGTCAGCTACAAACCCCCATAGTCCAGTCATCTTCCAAATGCATGAGGTTTTTGAGGCCATTTTAGACCTAAGCCATGACAAGGATCCCTTATGATGTCCCACTTTAATATTTCTGAAGAAGTAATATCAAATCAAGGGCAAACACCTTTTTCTAATAAGTGTTTACTTATCCTTGATGAAATCATGATGTTAATTGCATTTTAAGAACATTAAATATTCTTTTATTTTAATCTGAGTATCCTCAATCTCAACCTATCTTTTAATCTAAGATTACGGATCATCAGCTTTTGAGATATACTACCACAGTCATTAATGAGGAGAAAACCAGGTGTGTTTTTTCAACAGAAGAAAATGAATGAAGTTTGCCTCTTTACATATCATTTAAATTCTGGGTTTCAGGGCCAGGGATATGGCTCAATGGCACAGCACCTGCCTGGCAAGCACAAGGTCCTGAATTTGATTTGTGCTACCACAAATAAATAAATAAACTTATTCTGGGTTTCAGATTGTGATAAATATTCCAAAGTAAGAGTGATACTGGATTAAGATTAGAAAGTGTATCACAGCTGCAGCATATAGTACTTCTGGAATTTTTAAAAGGGAAGTTTTCCAGTTTCTGTGAAGTCTCAGTGATGAATGGAGGAGTCAAAAGGATCCTCCTGGAAGTCCCTGATGCAATTAAGTAAAGAATTGGATAAAGCAATAGTCTGCAGAATATTCCTTAGGTGTTCGAAAAACCCAGGGGATGACACACTTAAATGGAAATAAAAAGTTGGGTAAGGATGAGAAAATAATATTGTACATTGTTTCCAACAGTAAATAACTGAGCCATTACACACATCTCATTATAATTTCTTAAAGCTTGTTCTGTGGGTCTAAATTACACCTAAAAGGCATTCTTTAGTAGTAGTACTATGCATATGATTTGTTTGCCTGCATATGATATATCTATATAGGCTGAAATTGAAGTCTAGATATGCTGTTTTAATAATTTTTCTATTGTGATAAAATATATATAACATAATACTTACTATCTTAATCATTTTTAAATAAACAACTTAGTGGTGGTAACTTAGTGGTGGCAAAGATATATAGAACATTTCAATTTAAGACTCTTCAGCTCTATTCTTACCAAACATCTCCTCATTCCTCTTTCCCCCAGTTCCTGTCAGCCACCATTCTATTTTCTGTCCCTATGAATTTAACTATTCTAGAAACCTTATATAGCAGAAGCATACAATACTTGACTTTTTGAAACTGATTTGTAGTAACAGGTCAGAAATTTCTTTTCTAAGGCTGAATAATCAAGCTTCATTATATTGTATATATCATATTTATCTCTGCATCCATCAAATAGCTTACTTCTATCTGGCGTCCATTGTAAATAATGTTACTATGAACATGAGTGTACAAATACCTCAACTCTGATTAAACTCCTTTTGGATATATACTCAGAAGTGGAATCACTGGATCATGTTGTAAATGTGTCTTCAGTTTTTTGAGAAATAACTGTATTATTCTCATAGCAACTGCATATGTATATTCCAACAATGGTCACATAAAAATTTGAAAATTTTTACAAGGTTACCAGCAGTTAATTCTGATTTTTAAACAAGAACTATTCTAATAGATGTGAGGTGGTTTTAACATTGTCAATCATTGTTATTCTACATTACTTAGGAGCTATGTTAGTGTCTATTCATGGGTGCTAAAGATAAAGGAGAGTAATAGCTAGAATACCAGTATTTATGTGAGTTCTCTGAACCTATAATATCAGCATGCAGTGAGACAGATTAATGAAGAGGGTCAGATTATATCTGTTTGGAGCAGGTGGATTTCGAAAGACTTAACTAAATTTAGAAAACTTAAATGTCAAATAATGAGCAGTAACCATCTCTGATTTTTGCCCTAGTAAAATAAATGATTTTTGTTGTTAGTGGTCAGTAGACAATCTTCCCTTTACTTCAAGCAAAAACAGTATTTACGTCTTCCCAGACCATTTATAAACATCCTTGATAAGTTTTTTGGTCAGTTTTTTGTCACTATAATGAAATACCCAACATAGTTCACATAAAATGATGTTTAGCTTGCTATTAGGGACATTCAAACACTTCACAGTGAACAGCAATGGTGAAAGCATTTGTGACAGCAAAATTACAGCTTAATTCAAAAGGCAGACACGCAGTAGAGTCAGGCTTGCTGCTTCTGCAACAGCAGTCTCCTGAGAACTCAAGGGCAGAAGTACGTTCAGAAAGCACAACTACACGTGTGCAAATAGCACGTTGTCTCTCCAGTGTGAGAAAGTGAAAGTGTAAATAAGAACCAAATGTTTAATAAATATTGTGAAATAGGAAGAACTTGTTTAAAAGGAAAGGGGAAATGGGGAGGGAAGAGGGAAAAAGGAAGGAAGGAAAAAGAAAAAAATGAGAAACGGATAAAATGGAAACAATGCTTTGTAAATAACTAAGTGAAGAGGGGTTGAAGGAAGGGGATAGGAAGTGGAAAAAAAGAGGAATCAAGATATACCATGTACACTACAAATTCCTTATGATAAAAGTGATCATTGTATACATCTAAATTGTACTAGTGAACTTCATTTTTTAAAAAAGTCTACCCTCTTTGATCCCCAGCACAAAAATAAATAAGACGGCCTCAGTGATCTAAAGACTTCCCCTAGGTCCCACCTTAAATTATCCTACTTTCCAATAGTGCCATCTTGGGAATCATAATTTTAACATATGCAACTTTGTGGGAGACATGACTGCACCATCTCCTTGCCATCGCAAAGATACAATCCATAAAAAAGACCATCTGTCTCTGCTTGCAAGACTTACCGGAGTGTGGGCGACCCTCTTGTAAAATACCTAACTATATTTTTAACACTACATTTAAAAAATCATTTATTCCTGCAAATCAGGTAGGCATGGACTTTTTATTTTTCATTTTATTAGATTAACTTTTACCCTAATATTTTTAACATACTAATTACAAATGTAATTTCAACCACCTGCCTGATGGTGAGAGTTTGGTATGCGTGAGTGAAGGAAGGTGGAGGCCCACTCTCAATTTGACTTGAAGAAAAAGCTAAAAAAAGTTACGTAGTACCTGGAAAATGAAGTAATATCCTCAGTCTTGAACCTATTACTATTCAGTGTGTTTATCTTTAGTACAAATGAGCAAGAATAATAGGACACACAAAAAACATCTTTCTTAGTTCCCAGGCCTACTCCTGTAAGTCAATCTGTAGTGCTAGTTCTTGCCCTCTTCTTCAAGTAAACTTCATAACTCTCTTGGGTGACACTCAGATGTTAAAGGTATCTGGTCACTTTTGCAGTAAACTAAGTCTCAAGGTAGTATGTATATATTTAGTCTTCTGTAATAATCAAAGTACTGAACTCCATTCAAGGTTAAAAATTCACCAACCCCACTCTCATTCTACAGCTCCAGTCCACTGCAAGACAGAAGCCCTCAGTGGAAAATGAGGAATGGCAAGCTTTTCCTCTACTTCCATCCTTCACTTCTGCTCAACAGTACAACCTGTCTAGGGTCAAAGCAGGGGACAGTAAGGGACAGGAGGAGAAACATGGGCTAAAAACCAAGTTTTAGTTTGTTCTCTCATGAGTTGCTTCTTTAGGGCTTAGGAGATTGTGTGGGCTGATGGGGAATCTCAAACACCATTCGTTCTCTGGAGATCTTTTGTTTGACAGTTCCTTAACTAATGAAGAAAAATATACAACAACCTCTTGGTGTGGTGTTGGTTCTCTACCGCTGTTCTTGGGATCAAGAGATAGCACTTCCTTCCTCCACAAGTCAGGAGGGCGTGCCCAGTGTGCCAAAATACTCAAGAAATTTTCACATCTCCAGACTTAACTTCAATATTACATGCGTATACAATATTTTCTCAGAAATCCACATCCAAGAATTTATCCTTGGATACTCTTGAAAATTAGTGAAGCATAAACCAAGTTATTCATAATAGTATAAAATCATAACACAGACTCATAGAATAAGCTAAATGGCCATCTACATTAACAAAATTAAAGAACACATGTAATAAATATAACTGTTCTATATGTACAGATAGAACACAATCTCCAAAATTTATTAACATAAAAAAGTATAAAACTATGTTTATAATTTCCTTATATTTATATTTACACAGTAAAAAAAAAGGGAAATACATGTACATAGATGCTTTTTACCTAAATAGAGTGTTCTTGGAAGAATACCACATACATATGTACAGGTATGCATACACAAATGGTATTGGAACCCTGGTAAGTCAACTGGATGACTGAAGGACAATAATAAAAGAAGTTTCTTTACTATGCACATTCTTATGCCTTTAGAATTTTATAATATGTAATACTACCTTTCAAAAATAAGTTTGAAAAGCAGTGAGGCCTAATGTCAGAGTGGTATCTATAGGACAGGAGGACTAACTTACCAAAAGTTGATTGTAGGCAAAACAGTTCTGAAGGAAAATGCAAACGTACAAGAACAGAAATTTGTGCAAGGTCTAGTACTGAATAATATTATATCCTGTTATAACACGATATGGAAGACTGTAGATTTGTGTGTTTTAAGAGAAAAACGTTAGAGCAGCGTAGTGGTATTGACTGTACCCTTTGCACCTGGGGAGGATAAGGCAGGAGGTTCAGGAGATCAAGCCCAGTCTGGGTAAATTAGTGCAACCCTGTCCCAGAAATAGTTCATTAATGTGGTTCAGTGCGAAGGCCCTGGCTTTAATGCATGGCATGGAGGGAGCAGGGTGAATTCAAGGCATCCTGTGTTCAGGGAACTGAATTATAGTCCAGTTTTACAGACGAGGTATTTGGAGGCTTGAAGGGTCTTGCATCAGCCAAAGTCGCACAAGAAATTTCATAGTAAGGACAATTTTTTCATGCAGATTTTTACGGAACAGATATTTTTAAAGGTGCAGAATACGGTCTTCACAGCTAGAAAGGACAGGAGGCTTCTGCTCTCCTCCTGCTGCTCCTTCCCCAGTTTCCCACCTACACTCCCTAATAAGGGGAATTCTCTTACTTAGCTTGGGCAGTATCCCCTAACCACTGGTATTAACGAAGCCATTTATAAAAAGTTCTTATACTTAAAAAGTTCCAGTTTGTCTGAGGCTTAATCGAGTGCAAAAATAAAGGGATTAATATCTGAACAAAGATTTTCTTGAAATTCTTCTATAAGTTACAATGAAATTTTTTATTTAGTTAAGACTGAACCCTTTGTGCTTCTTCGTTGCAGTTCTAGGTAGTTCCAACTTTCTGGGAGAGTTGATATTTTTGTAAAGGAAGTGGTCACAAATGTTAGTCCTTTTAGAGTCTCACAGTAATTTTTTTTTTACAAGACAGGTTATGGGCGAGTGCGATGCCCATTTATTATTTAGAAGTATTTCTACAATAAATTATTAACTTTAATTTTAATATTAAACAATGTGTACTTAACAGGAAAATAACATCAATAAAATGAAACGTAAAATTTTTCATATGTAATAAATGTGTAGAATAAACATCAACATTGTTAATGTTAACTGCTTACAAGATCTAAAAAATAACAGCAGAAATAAATTCTTATGTGAACTACAATGAAAATACAAACGCAACTCTGCTACCAAAATAATCTTTGCTTCAATTATCACACCTAACACGGTTTTCACACATGAGAACAGCACAAGTATCACTGGATGGCACGTGTGTTTTGTTCTCCTGTCTTCTTTGGTAGGATGCACTGGACATCTTGCTGGTCTTCTGTTTTCTTAGAAAGTTCTGGTGATGTTGTACGTGTCTGTTCACCAGTCTGCTCCAGAACTCTTTTGCGGAATTCTTTGGGCAGATATATACTGTTCTTCCTCTGTTTTAATTGATCATTTATCAACTCCAATTCCAATCTTCTAAGAAATCTTCCCTGTGATATTTTGGCTTGTTTTTCTTTTTCTTTTTTTTTTTTTCTTTTCTTTTTAAATTTTTTTTCTTTTTCTCTTTTTGGGACAGAGTTTTGCTATGCAGTTCAGATAGGCCTTGAACTCACTTTGTAGCACAGGCTGGCCTCAAAAGCCCCCGGCCCGCCTCAGCCTTCCAAGTGCTGGAATTGCAGGCATGTGCCACCAAGCCAGCCCTGGCTTGTTATTTTCTTTATAAGCTATGAAACTATGCCTGACATGTTTAGGATCAAGGAAAACACAACCATTGTCCAGTGCTTTGTGTTTCAAATGGCATCACAATTGCTGCCTACTCCTCAAACATCATCTGTCTACCTTTCATTTTATTGTAAAATGTAACCATTTCTGGCTTCATTTGTGTGGAGGATTCACTGTCAATCATGTTTCTTTGTTTGGTTGGTTTCTTTTTTGAAACAGGGACTTCCTAAGTAATCCAGGCTAGCCTGAAACTCACTGTGTGACACAGGCTGACTTGAACTCACAGGATCCTCTTCTATCAGTCTCTTCGGTGCTGGGATTGCCGGTGTGCACCACCATACCCAGCCTATCGATTTTAGCATCACAGTGTAACAGTGATAGTATCACCAGTGCTTTGTTTTTCTTCACCACATAGGAGGCCAATGTTATGTCTTTCTCAAATCCAAAGATTGTACTATATATTTCTCTTACTGTGAACTTTCAACACTTGTTAGAATGTTCAATTTTGCTCTTGAATAGTCCCTGTGCTGGTCAACTGATAGGATTTTTTCACAAACGTAACATCAATAGGTAACTCATGAACCAATTGTCAAATGTGACATTTGGGTTTCTTTTTGAGATAAGTACCACAAAAGCCTGTTTCGAACATCATATGGCTTATTACACAGTGGCAGAGTTCCAGGATAAATTTCTACATTCAAAGTGTAAAATGTCTTCACATCTACCAGGGTATATATTTTTATACTGTATTTGGAAGATTTACTTGGCATATTGCCACAACCTTTAACAACCATGAAATGATGTGAGCTGTTTGTCAATTGTCGGTTTTTCAGAGGATGTATAAATTGCTTACAGTTTGAAACAACTCTCAAACAATAAGTAAACAGCAGCCAAATTGTAAGATTTTTTTTCTTTCTTAGAAAATCTTTTTTTCATCAAAACATAGGCAATTTTGAAAGAAATCAAATCTCTTGAGTGTCTTGAAGCTCTTGAAAATCTCAGTGCCACATCTGTGACTTCTCCATAAATTCTTCTCCATAGAGAAGAATCCTGCTATGAAGGCTTTTAGCTCAGATAGTAAGATGTCATGATAAATATATATTGAAGTATTTGTACTGATTAATGCAGAATGTTTTACTTAATGTTTATTAACTTAATGTGTATTTCAGAATATCTTGTAGCATATCATCTGTTACAATTTCCAACACTGAATCACACTGTTACCATTCTCTCTTAATAGGTTTCATCCTGGTAAGAATCTAATAACATTTCCTGACTTTGTTTTAATGTTGAATCATTCAGGTTTATATGACCACTTTGTAACATTTTGACTAGTGGAATATGTGCAATACTCTTTTCTTCCTCATCTTAATCAAGGTCTTTATTCCGTACTTCTCTGTTATAGCTTGCTAACTTCTTTAGCTTACATGATCCGAATCATCACTGGTAGCTAAATACACTGATGACTCACTTTCAACCTCCTCTCAAAGTTGTAAAAGCAGACTTTTGTGTGACATTGTATTGAACTGGGCTAATTCTAAAAGGAAACATGTAATAAAAAATTACAAATACACACGTATGTAACACAGTGCCTAATGTGGGTAACACTCACCCATTTACACTGACACAGGGGCACACACCTTGCTGTTTGTCATCCAAGTGGGTGAATAGAAAGATTGCCTCCCGAATTCCCCCAGTGCAGCTACGGAGACACACAGCTGGCTACTGTGTGCCACAGATCATATTTTCATTAGAAAAATATGGTCTATGTGAATTTTACCCCCACGATGTCCCTCTTTAAGCTGGTTTACCTAGTCCTAGGATAATTTACTTTTAGAAAGTATAACTCATTATATATTACTGATAAATTGGTTTATTTGTAAACAATTTTGAAGGACTAAAATTTAAAAATAACAAATGACAAGCAAATGTGGACTTCAGCCCTACAAAGTATATTTTTAAATATATATGTGATCTAGTTATAATCATTTATGTTCTTATTACCTTTTAGCCCAGAGTTAGAAACCTCTATAGTGACATTTTTTGCTCCAGCTGAAACATCCTTCCAGCTGCCAGCAGGTTTGGCAATAGGTGCCGCCTAGCCGTGCCAACTCATACAGAGCTGAAATTTTTTATATTTCTGATTCTTCTGTATCTCTGCAGAAATGCCTTTCTAGGTATCTTGCTTTTACTTAGTCTTTACACAGTACCTTAGCTAACTCTTGCATTTGAGTCAGTTTTCTTATCCTTGTAAAGCCCTGGAAAAACTACTTCGCTTATTGTGCCAAACTGTATTTCATAAAACATCTGGCTTCAATTGGAGCAGTTATTTGTGGCTTACGTATCATGCCCTGGTATTTTCTCTATCATAAGGCAGAGCTGCCTGGGTGACTTCGTTAGCTGCTAGCTTTGTTAATAGTTAGCCTTACTGTTTATATTGTTCTTTCTTGTCCTTTGGGCATTTATTTTCTAATTAAAGCACTGAGTTTCTGTACTAAATTGGTAATACCAAAATTCCTCAGCATTTCATGAAATACTTGATTACCAAGGCTATCTTTAAATAAATAAATAAGGTTTCGAATACTTATAATCTTAGCAAGCAGTCACCAGGTTTTAAAAATCTAACATTTTTTAATTTACAGAATGAATATACCCACTTGGTATGTTGATTTTTGCCCCCACCAGGGTGAATTTAGCCACATAAGCAGATACAAATTAATAAAAACCTACTGGTAATGAAGTTTATTCACAGGTAGCCAGAATCATACTTCATGTGGGGCCATCTTCTTGAAGGATTTTTTTTTAATTCTCTGAAGTCTTAGATGTCAAATTAAACACCTTTAGGAACATTTAATTAAATTTCCTCTCTGTATCTTCTTAATGCTGTGGAGGCATTGCTTGAAAACTAAGAAGCAAAATGTTTTCTTTTAGAAAATGGTTGTTTTGTAGCAAAATGGAATATGCCCTTTCTGGTATGTTTCTACTTTGAAAGGATTTCTCTTAATCACTTTTTAATCTATTATAAGCTTTAACTGTATTCATTATTCTGTCACTTGGTGATTCTAATGGAACAAGAATAGCCGTTGTCTGGTCTCTAAATAACTGCAGTAGGGTTGTTCAGAGTAATGTGAGACAGTATTAGAACAGTACAAGCCATGGACACAATGCAAAATTAATTGAAAATTGGAGGCCTGCAAGTTGGAAACACTTTCATGCATGTAAACATTTGTTCGGAAACTAAAGTAATAGCAATGCATTAAACCAATAGAATTACTTCTGGCACCTAACAGAACTGTTAATTTATCATCAACCTTGTAACAAAAGGGCTCAACTTGCAGTTCTAAATACATGACCAGAAAAATTAAACGAGAGCTGTAAATGTTAAAAAAAAAAAAAGACAAACCACTTCAAGGTAAATTGCTTTAAATTACACTGACCCCATCCCTGTATCTTTGAAACTTGTTTCTAATTGAGAGCAATTGATTTACCCTTCCAGCTTTATTTTAAATCCTATCAGATCTCAAGTTCAAGATGGTAAGGCTCTTTGCCAAGTTATCCTGCAATCACTTTCCTTTGAGATTCTTAAATGATAACTAAGACACAAACTAGATTTTAAAGAAACAGAAGCCAGTGAATTTATAATTCAGAAATTAAAGTAACTTCTTTTTTGTTCCCATTGGAGAAAGTGATAAAATTAATAAAAACACTTTTCAGGGCAAAACAGTTACAATAGCACAAAATATGAAAAAGACACCAAAATGAGCTATGAGCAAGATGACCATGCCAAAATGTCAAATTTCTCAGCCACATCCAGCATAAAAAGATCAAGTTTCTGGAAGTTAAGACGAATGTACAAGGAAGACATTTGGAAAGAGTTGTGCTGTGCAGTGAACACGGGCTCCACCATGTCCACCCACAGGAAAGCAGAGACATGAGCATTTGCTCCGCTTCCGCTCAGCCCGGGCTTGAGGGTCACTGGTCCTTTCAGAGAGGTTGACAGGCATTGTTTTTAAGAGCAGGGCTTTGTGTCTGTCTCGTGACTGACAAAACAGAAGCATGAGAGACAGGGATGGGCTACAGTGGGCTGTGTCTGAAGAGGAAGTGACTACATCGGGAGTTACGTGCCCTATTTCCCAGAAGCCCCTAAATGCCAGGTCCAGGTGAAATATTTTGGAGAATTAGTCTCCAGAAGGGTCCTGAGGAAGGACTGGGGGATATGCTGGCCTAGTGAAGGTGATTGCTTTGGTGGGGTCCCACAGTGGTCTCTCTAAAGATCCTGGATGGTTTTTAATATACACAATCGTATGAGTATCAGTCAGGTAGTCATTTCTTGCATCCCTTTCTCTCTTTTATTTTTATTTCCCAAATAGTAAGAAACCTCAATATGCAAGAAGAAAAGTCAAATCACTGAAGAAGAAAAACATATTTCTTTCCACCCCTCTTGCAGATTCTCTCTTGCACCAGGTCCTAGCTGGATGAAAAGATTCAGTATTACAACAAGTTTTGAGTGCTGATTATTTTCTGGACCAGGAGATTTAAACTTTCTAAGTCAACACTGTTAGTGACTTAATGCTACATAAGAACATTCTGTCACCTAAGAGACTAGAGAAGCCATTCTGCCTGTCCTCACCGTCATCCAGCAATAAGGGGGAAACTATCACACAAATAAATAAAAACAGTAAGGTTGCTCTATGTCTATATCCCATGAGTTCTAGTTGCTTAATGCTTGAGTTACACAAGGACTTTTAACTAAAACATCTTATATTAACATTTTATACCGTGGGTACCTGTCCAAAAATAAAATTTTAGACAAAATGTTTAAATGTCTTGCTACATAAGAATGGCTTCTTATTAGGACTACTGGATGTGAATTCACAATTCAAATACTATTTTTGAAATCTGTCTTTTCAAATCTCTTTACAGCAACATTGTCTTTCCCTCATTACATGCCTGACAAGAGCTTACACTAGAAGTAGTATGACTATTGGCTCCGCCACTTTCTGGTTCTTCATTCGTTAGTATTTCTTCATTAACTCTGAACCATGGTTTCTTAAGCATTTTGTTGAGACACTTGGACATTTTATGACATTTAGTTAGAGCTAGAAAATATAAATTGTAAATCTGTGTAACTGGGATTTTATAAACTGCCAGACAGCATAAAACACTGCAAGGAAAGTGTATTATATGCCTATGGAGGGAATCATCTTAGAGTTATCTGCATGATGGAACTCCCTGTCTTCCTTCTGGATTGTTCACATACCAGAAGAGAGATTAATGGTAAACTAAAGGGTGATTCAAAGCCCCTTACCTTCATAGATCTCAGCCACAATTTATTAGAAACTACTCTTTATTTCTTCTCCACCTTCCCCTCTGTCAAATAGCCCTCATTGGGGTTGCCGTGTCAGTGGGCATCTTTTGGGATCTAAGTGGAACATAAATGAAGTATATACTTAGTATGTGTTCACAGTGATTTGTAGGAATCCAGTTTTCCCAAGTCCAGATATTGCATTGGGAATGTGTGGCATGATATGATGAAGAAATGTGCTCATTAGTTTTTACCAATAAGATCAGAGGCAGGTAAGCTGTGAGATCACAGGTAGATAAAATAATTATACCCCATATGATGTTTGATAAAATATAGCATTGAAAATAATCCACGGCAATTTACAGCATAATAATAATCCTACAGCTTCATAAGTCAACTTAATTGAAAAAAAATTTTCTCTGGCTGACTTATTTTTTCTTACACATGATGAAATAACTAAATGAATGCCAAAGTATGCTCATATGCCTTATTCAGAATATATCAAATACTTATAACGGGTTAGCCTTTGGATAAGAATTTCAAGAAAGCTCTTAATATCATATTTTATTCAATGAAATTAATTTCCTGAATCTTTCTCAGGTAATATGTATTTCTTTATTGCTCACTATGTCATCAAAAACTGGTTGAGCTTTTAACATGTATGATCTCATTGAATCCTCACAAGTAATTAAACGAACCTATCACAACTACCCATTCCTTCTCCACTATTTATTAATGAAAGACCATTTTCCAACTCCTTATTAGCTCTTATTTAAATTTGGCTTCTCTTTCACCAATTGCAAGGCAAATAGTCAAAGCTAATACAACTTCCAAATAATGCAAGAATCATGCAAAATGGAAGGCAGTGCTTTGAAATGTCAAGGGAAGTTTTCATCAAAGTTCAACCTTAAAAGTCACCATACATGGACGAGTGGACTGCTTCTTCCTCCATACTGTGTCCTTATTTATGCCCTTGGAGAATAGGAGTAAAGTCTAGTGACCTGGGCCAGTATGCCAAATCTAAATTGGGTGACACTTGAGATACTAGCTTTCAAAATGTATGTTCCATGTGACCCATAGTTCAACCACTTCTAAACTTCTTTCCCAGAAGGGTAGTCAAGATATAAGTCAAAATGTCTCCAGTGTTGCTTGCTACAGTAAAAGCTTATCAATGTACTAAACATTACAAGAGTTATAGCCCAGTGGTGGAGCACATACACAGTGTGCTTCAAGATTCTACATTCAATCTCCAGCATCATAAAAAATAAAGTAAAATAAAATAAAAACAAATAAATGCACTAAAAACAGACAGGAGAAACTTAATTGTGATGATCAACAGGACAGATTTACTATTTAGCCAGTCACATACATATACATACATCTTCAAAACATTTTAAATGATATATTGCTAAGAAACAAATACTAGCTAGTACAAATACTAGTACTATGTATATGTATGTTCTGTGTATTATGCACATGCACATACAATATTTTAAAATATTTTACATAAAATAATTCCTGAAAATAAAAATGATGGCGGACCAGTAGGTAGCAGGAGAGAGAACCTCTCTGAGAGAGACAGCTTAAATGCTAGAATTTAACACCCTGGAGAGACCCAAACAGAGAGAGATGGACTCTCTCAACCCAGGAAGAAACTAAAGTTTAAAAAACCACTCGAATATGAGGTCCCGGGGCTACCATTAGAGAAGCTAAGATCAGCAAGCATGGCGCCCTCCTCGAGCCACCTGAATTCCTGCCCAAGAGCGACCTGACCGACCGAACTGCACCAATGCCCCTGGCTTGAGCCGCCGGAGTGTGGAGCTGAACATCCCT
Organism: Dolichotis patagonum; assembly: GCA_004027295.1. Classification (NCBI taxonomy): domain Eukaryota; kingdom Metazoa; phylum Chordata; class Mammalia; order Rodentia; family Caviidae; genus Dolichotis; species Dolichotis patagonum. Next base: position 3,434 of record PVJX010011790.1, on the reverse strand, counting down.
GCGTGGGGCTCGCCCGGACCCAGCCCTGCACAAGACCCACCCAGAGGCACTGTGAATTTGCGCCGCAGCTGCGCTGAAGTCGGAGGTCTGGGAGCCCAGTAGTTCTCAGGGACCAGCATCAACACGCAGTGAGTGATGGGAATAAGACCCTCCCATGGGAAAGGGGAAACTGACTGGAAGATATGTTGGATTTGGGCACGACAGCCTTAACTCCATAAGGAAGTGGCTTCAGTTAGTTGCTCCCTTCGCCAAGCGGATTGGTGGAATCTGCTTGGATTGGGCCGTGCCCCTGGCTGGAACCCTGTGGGTTGCTACAAACTAATTCCCTGAGCACAGCTGCACATTGACACAGTGAAGGCCTGCAAAGGTTGACTGGCCCAAAGGAAAGGAGCCAGCGCATACTGAGCTTGCTTGAACTTCACTCTCTGATAGCGGCTGGCAGAGGGCAGAAGTCCCTAGCCTGCATGCTCCAGAGGAGCCTTAACCAACAAGCAAAGGGGCTGGGAATTACACTGTACACTTGTATAGAAGGAACAAAAAACATGACGAAAGGGAGAAATAAGAAAAAAACCGCAGCCTCTAACCCTGAGAACATTGATACAGGAGAGGTAAATACAAAAGAGATTGAGGGCAGCAAAAATGCAACATCAAACACAGCAGTAGCAGACATAAAGAGATATCTTCAGGACCTCGTAAGCAGGATTAAAACTGAAACATTAATTCAAATTAAACAAGAGATAAGTAGATTAATAAAAGAAATGCTGGGCACCTCTCAAGAAGACACAGACAGAAGAATGGAGGAATACAAAAGGAGAGAAACGTTTAATGAAGAAAACAAGAAAAACCTAGAATTCATGAAGCAAATTCGGAGAGATTACCAGCAAACTAAAGACTCGATAAAAAGCTGGCAAAACTGCTTGAAAGAAACCAAAGATAGACTATCAAAAATTGAACACAGGCTTGCAATGTGGGTTCATGAAAGGGAAAAATCTCTTAAAAAATAACAAGGGGGCAGGCAGTAACAATTGGAAGGCTAGAGGATGACAAGATCTATAACTTAAGAATAAAGCATGTGAATGAAGAAGCAGGAGTCAAAACAGAGGAATTGCAAAGGCTATTCACAGAAATCATTAAGGAAAATTTCCCAAGCATAGAAAAAAGAAATGATACGCAGATGTATGAAGCATACAGAACTCCAGCCACCTACAACCAAAGCAGAGCTACACCCAGACACATAATAATCAAGATCCCAGAAATGCAATATAAGAGCAGAATATTAAAAGCCATCAGAGAAAAGAAACAGATCACCTATAAAGGAAAATCCATCAAAATCATGGCAGGCTTTTCGACACAGACCATCAGGTCAAGAAGAGCTTGGAGTGAAGTAATTCAAGCCCTGAAGGAGAACAACCTCCAGCCCAGATTGATGTATCCTGCAAAACTCTCTCTAGAAATTAATGGAGAAACAAGATGCTTCCATGGCAAAGAGGAACTTGGAGAATTTGTGACCACCAATCCAACCCTACAAAAAATACGGAAGGACATTTTAGAAAAAGAGAGAACAAGAATACGAGCATTTCAGGAACAATGGTAGAGAGGCCTCAGTGAATGGGGCAGACAGTGGAGTGGAACAGAAAAATAGACAACCAATGGCAGAAAAACAGAATAGCAGAAATAAGGCAGAGAAGATTGGCTGTAATCTCTACTATAGATGGCCTTGAAATAGTAACAGAGAGAAACACAGGCAGAGTAGATCAGGAGATAGGGTCCATTGAGATGCTCTATACAGGGAGGCAGTGGGACCCAAAAGAAGCAGTGCACCCTATGGGAGTGAAAGGGGAGGAATTGTCTAAAAAAGGAAGGCAGAGGATATTGTTAATTGGGTAACAAGATTGAAAATTTACATTATTCTCACCACTCTGCTTGGATGGATTACGTGCTGTTCCAGTTTGTCTACTTACGCTAGACTTGAGGACATTGTCAGCTATCCCAAAAATAAGAGGACATATTATGGTAATCATCCCTAATTTCCTATCAACTTAATCTGAAGCCCTTTATAACTTATACTGTCTTATTATGACTGATCTTATTTGAATCTGGGTTGTTAGATTGCTACTTTATATTGACTGATTTTATTTAAATCTGTTATGATTGATAGCATCAAGTCTAAGAGTATAGTTAACTACACTGAAGATGACAAGATTCATTAACATACCCACTCTGGTTTGATTATTACTTGCTTTTGAAGTCTTATAATGTCTCCAATGCTTTGTTTTTATTGTTTAATGTTGTTATATACTGCTGACACATCATGGTAACCATTGTAGATCACCTTGTATTTCGGTTATATATGACTTTTTTGTTTCATGCTTTTCTAGGAATTGTTTTGTTTTATCTTGCTTTGCTTTATTTTCCCCTCTAATACACAAAGGATAGATATACATTTAGAGACTCATGCATGTGTAGAGCTTATAAACAGTTTACAAGAACCAACTATATAACACATGTTGAAATGAACAACTACTTTGAAGAAAAAGAGACACTACAAAACCCAGTGCTGATTCCATAATGTCATGATGTATAATCCAGCAAAATTATCTTTATTTGTTCAAAATGATTTTATCTTGTTTTGTTTTGTTTAAGTTCAACACACATGAAGGTATGGACAGCTGTTTTTAGGAGAATGAGAGACACTATGACAGCCATTCTCGGCTTCCCTATCGTCTGGTCTTAAAGACCTGAAAAGGCCACCTTGTCTGGCTCAGATCAATTCCATACTATACTGTTTCATGTGAATTCCCTGTATGTGACAATATGGACAACTATTTGGAAGAAAACAAGAGTCAATAAGATAGAGAGTGAATATCTCCAATTGTCTAGTTTTTAAATTTATGTCCCTTACATTGCTTTCTTGTGATCTGCTTCCTTCTGTTTTGTTGTGTTTAATTTTACCCTTTTGAAATAATTGAATGTATATTTGAGTGGGTAACATGGATGACCGTATTGCTGGTTTTTTTGTCAGATCGTGGAACAAAACTGTTAACAGACTCACTGTTTGAATGTCTATTTACATGTCTTAACTTTATAATTTGAACAACTATTTCCAAGAAGTCAGTATGTAATTTGCCAAGTAATAATCTCTTAGGTTTTTTGTTGTTGTTCTTTTCCTTTTTTCCTTGGAATTCTGTATTGTTGCTACTCTTTTTTTTTATTTAAAAGAGAATAAAACAAAAGAGGGCAGTACAGAGCAGATCAGAACAGGACAACATAGGCAACACAGTACTTTACATTAAGTCAACTGGACATCAACAGTATCTAACACCATATCTCTTACTCTGCTATAGTTGAGCATAGTTTCAAATACAATAATATCAAACATAACACAATAGTATAAAGCCATGCATATAGTGAAAGAATTCCAGGGCTTTCTGAAC